>OMLB01018562.1:0-14973 GCA_900302555.1 Myripristis jacobus | reverse complement strand
GGGGTAGCCTGTCTGTCGTGTGTTTACCTCGGGGACTTGAATCCTGCAGGTACGGGGGTGCCGTGGGGGTGACATTCCCGGAGTTGGGGGCCAACAACAGCGGTGATCGCTCGTCCGTGCCGTCGGAGGCCATGTCGGTAGCGGTTGTGGCCAAAACCGTGCGCAGTAACCAAGGGGAAGTGTGGCGCCTCTCCTGGACCCAGCCTTCCCTCAGCAGAGAGGAGCAGCCAGCGGCTCGGCGGTGCTGAGCTGCTCCTACGCCGGTGACGGCAGCCTGGAGGAGGAGCTCGGCGGTGTGCGACGTACCCCAAACCCAGTTACCCCTCCCTCACACAAACACACACACACACACACATGGCCATGGGCATGGGCGGGTTAGATAACGCTTGCAAAATGACATATCAAGCGCACAGACGTGAGGCTTTAATTGGGCAACCCTTGAGAATGTAGCCCAGAAAAGACCACTAAACGCGGCCACGACTTGTGCATGTAAGACGGTGTTGACACAATTGCCAAGTAAACAAGGCAGCAGTGTTCAGGAAACAAAACAAAACAGTTCCCATACTTTGCTCAGCTCCCCACAGAGACTCCACTTAACTAAACTGTTAGTAAAGACAATAAAAGAACGAAGAAGTAAATCTTATGTGACTTTTACAGGCTCCACATGCATGCTATCTTGAAAAGTTGCGACAAAAAGTGGCAGCAAAAGCCACACAGGTAGCCCTGACTTGCATGGACATGTTTTTACACATGATTTTAACTGGGTCAAATACTTTTTTCAACATGACGCAGCCAATCAGAATCGAGGAGTTAATTATCCGTTTTACTATAGTGCAAATCAGGCTGAAATTGTCTATGAATAAGGGCCATCACGTCAATTTGCTGTGGTAATCAGTCAGTCTGTTTTAGGGAAGTTGCTGGTCTGGCTTGGTGAACATAAACCGCTTTAAATTTGATTGTAAATAAAAGAGTAAATAAAAGCCTCTTAACAAATCCACCGGCCGACCCATAGTCCCTTTTCAGTGCGATAATTAGTTTTTCTTCCATGCAGCATCTAGGCAGGCAGGTGAGGAGGTTATACGCTATTTGCCCGCTAGATGTCGCTGCAGGCTTATTCAGTACCTCGACGTGTTAAAGGCGCACTGCAGTGGGATTTCCCTTCTCCAGTGACACACTGAATGATTTTTTTAAAAACTTTATTTTCACCCTGAGTCATCTCATTATTCAGCCATATTTGCCTCATTTCAATAACACTCCACTAACTTGCACGAAAGTCAGTTTCTTCTTTATTCCCAACAGTATCCTATATTTTAGCCTGATTCCTTCAATCAAAGGAAAAAAAACACAAACCTAAAAAGCATCTACAAGACTATGGGATATCTGAGAGAGCATGGTTTTGATAATTTGGCACTGATGAGATGTAAAAAAAAGAATTTTACATAGGTCTGAGCATGCTGAAGATGTTTTTCATATTTTACAGTCATCATAAAAATAGCAGGTGTTGGCCTGAGGCATGTCTGTGTTATAATGGTGCAGAATTTCCCTAAATGTTGCACTGCATCATTTCTCCATGAAAAAAACAGATTATTCGGTTAATCTTGGTGGTAATCAGCCAGAGCTGGATTAAACTGATTGATTACACCGTGCAGACTCTATTTTTTGGGCCCCCCCACACACAACACCTTAGCAACCACCTAGCAACCCATCCAGAACACCACAGCAATAGGCAATTAGTCAATAATTTATTTATAATGGAAAGTGTGGCTCTATATTATACATTTAAACTAAATACATATTACATCTTATTGTGATTTGTGTCTTTTGTGTCAGATTTAGGTTTAAAATATAGGTGGAAAACTCACATTTACAAATGTTTCCTCTTGACTTTTGATGAGGTGAAGTCCTCAATGACATCATGGCATCACACCTGTGTTGAGTGAAATGTTCAAAGCCAAGATGCCATTGTTTTACAGCTGCAGCATAACGTCAAATAGAAAATATCTACATTCATGTGCATCATTTTAGACACATTTCCCTGTAGCACAGCAGGACATGTTTGGTATGTTTGGAAACCTTGAGATTTCCAAAAGCCTGTATGTCCATTTTGTGAGAATCAACACATTTACCTCAAATTCATATGGGATCTCTCTAAAATATGGAAGTTTACAGCAGTTACAGTTACAGTAGAACAGTTTGTGTGCCTGCCATCCTTTACAATATCACAATGTTTCAGTACTGCAGCATCTATCACTTTTTAACAGCAAGTGTCACTGTTTTCCCTCTATTTAAATTGATGTGATGTCTTGAAATTGTTTCCTTTGTCTGAGCAGCAGCCAAAACAGAACTAATTTTATAATGTTATGAAAAGAGAAAGAAAAGACAATCTTAGCATGTTAGTGAAGCTGGAATAAGACAATGTTTTGCATTATAAATAAAGAACATTTGTTAAATGGAACGTCAATTGTTTCCTTCCTTAAATCCCTGCTATTTGAGAAATGAGAAGGTGTGTGTGTGTGAGAGAGAGAGAGAGCAAGAGAGAGAGAGAAAGAGAGTAGTAATGTAGCTTTTTTGAATACATAGGCCCACAGACTGTTCGCCTATGTGTATTTATGTGATGAACACACAGGCCTCCTCCTGATGTCTGCTCCAGTGTAACAGCAAACAGAATAATAAAATAACTCAGTAAAATATCCTTTTAAAGGCACACCTTTCTTACCTCATGGGATTTTACTATCTCATTTATGTCCTCAGTTCATCCTAGGATTCATTATAGACTTTTTGGAGGATGAAGGGCGCTTAAGTCCACTCCTCCCAGAATTACAACACCCTTACTATTTGAGCCAAAAACGTTCTCCCATTCCTAGTGGCTTATGTCAGACTAGTTCAAACTCATTCCAATTCAAGACACTCAGCAAATACAGATCACATCACATCACATCACACCAGATCACATCAGATCAACATCACATCAGATCAGATCAGATCAGATCAAATCAGGATCAGAAATACTTTATTGAGTCCTGAGGGGAAATTGGGTGAGTTGCAGTTGCTCAATCCTCAAGAGAAGACTGCAGATGTTGTGGATATGGTTTCCTATTGAATTTAACGACTTTTCTTTTTTTCTTTTCTTTTTACTACCTCCATTTCACAGCCCTTAAGATGAGATAACATTTAAAAAACGCCACGTCATGCTTCCCAAAACCTCAGCTGCTCCATTTCTGTGCAGAGATGCTCCCTTTCCTGTGAGGCTCTTTAAAGAGAATGCACTTCTGTAAGAATGTACTTCTTACCTCAACCTAAATTAAATATTGATGTTAAATGTTGCTTCTGTGACACTGAAGTCGAAGCTGTCTTATCTTCTCTGGCAGTGCCCATATATTAAAATCTTTTGAAAAGCGGAAAAATTTTACACCACCAAACTGTGGCTCAGAATAATTATTGGAAGAAAGAGATGCATTACTACTTTTAATAGCAGTAATGATCCAAATATAATTTTCATAGTAAATCTTCCTATCATAATTGGCAGATATCACATTCATATGGCCAAACTGTCTCATTCAAAATCACATTTCAATGCATCCTATTGCTTTGTAAAATAAAATAAAGCATATAGCTCATGTTGACAGTGCTGCAACTGATAGACCTGCATGGACACACACGGTTCAGTTTCTGTGAATGGCTTGGACACAGTCGGCATTCTTTTAACAATCCTCGAAGTTCAAGTGTCGTTTATCTTGTTTTGCCATGTGTTCAGTCTGTTTAGGACATTGTAAAACAGCTCATAAATTCCAGTCGCCTGCGGCACATCTTCTCCTACAACCCCACAGTTTCACCCACTAAAGAGAAAAAATACACAGTGAAGCAATGCTCCAACTAAAGAAAACATTGCAAAAAAAAAAAAAGGTATAAAAACTCTCATTATCTACACCTCACTGCATGGCATCTGATGATCACTCACTTGCTGAGTTTCATTGTGCTGGTTTTGTGTTTATGGGAAACCTGATTACTGGTGAAAAGCTCCTATAAGACATAGACATTCCCTGCAACATTTCAAATCTAGGCCACCCCAAATTCTTTGGGTGCGCTCCCCATGCAGTCTACTCCAAGAGCGGGCCTTGCTCTGTCTCTTGCCAGTAAACAGGGATCCAGATTGCAAGTAACAGGCTGCAGGCAGCGAGTCATTTTTTCCGATAGCTTAGGCACCAGAGGAGCGCCGCAGCACTCACACACTGCTTTTGTCGCTGGGATTTCTCTGCTAAGGTAAGCTCAGCTACACCACACATATGAAATATACAGTGGCAGCAGAGGGATCGGAAAAACATCTGTACAACTCCAGTAGTGATACTCATCAAAAGTTACCGTAGGCTATTCCAACACCTTTAATGGATCAGTGTTGGGTTTGCCTAAATGGAAAGTGATCGTCCGGTAAGAAAACTCTAAATAATTTGTTGTTGACCTTAGGCTATGCACCAATCTCCTTTGAGTTAGACAAACTACCTTAACGAAAATAAAAAATTAAAAAGCCAGTAGTATGTGGTAAATGTGACATTTCCAAAGTAGCATCTGTTTTTTCTGCGCACCCGTCATTCGCACTAACTCTTGTCTTTTCTGTCAAGTGCAAATCATTCGATACATTTGTTTTAAAGGCAAAAGCCTTTTAGGTTGTTTTTTTTCTTTATTCTCCGTTCCCAGCTGTCTTATTGCCAGAAGACAGCGTTTATGACATTAAAACAGTGTAAACACCATTCCTCTAGATGCCAACATAATAAAGTCTGTCTTGAAATGCATGCGGGAGCTGTGGTCTTATTTAATCGTTTTCATAATCGCAGCCTCCTAAAACAAATTTAATGTGTTGTTTTAACTTTTAAAATAGCTTTGCAACATAAACTGAGAAAGGTGTAGCTCAGACTTTTAATTTTGTCAACTTCTGTGTGTGTGAGTGTGTGTGTGTGTGTGTGTGTGTGTGTGTGTGTGTGTGTGTGCTGGGTGGGATGGGGGTGTTCCACTAGCCCTGTTCCATTTGCCTGCAGCTCTAATGAAGTCCATTATGTCATGTTCCAAGCAGCCTGGAGATGCTCCAGGAGGACGTGAGCTGGCTCTGGCTCTGCCTGTCCTGCTGCCTCCTGCTGGGGCTGTGGGTCCCGGTGGAGGGGACGGGAGCGGCAGGGCCCGTTCTGCGGCTCACCCCAGACCAAGTGTCTGGGGAAGCAGAGCTAGAAGACTGGGAGTGGGGGTCTGGTGCCTCTGTGCTTCAGGACCTGCTGCACAGTTTTCCAGCTGACAGCCCCTTCGTCACAGAGACTCCTGGAAAGCCGGCCAACTGCACCCAGCGCTTCTGGCTGCCCCCGGCCTCCACAGTGTGCTGGGAAGACATCGCCGGGCCAGAGGAGTTTGCAAAGTCTCGTCTGCTTATTCTCCAGAACAGGGCTGCCCTGCAGGCCGTGTCCACCTCCAGTGGCGTGGAGGAGGGAGGAATCTCTTACGACCAACAAGCCAGAGACGAGGTTCAAGGGATCCTGTCAGACCACCAGAGCATGGCAGAGACAATAGGAACCATGCAGGAGGTGTTCCTCTCACTGGAGGAGAAAAGAAAAAATGACAAGGAGCAACGGCTCTTATCAAGGTGAGGGACAGAAAAGGGCTCAGTGTTGAGAGGCATGGACCATTTAAGTTTATAGGGTTGAATGCCTTGCCCAGCTGGCAACCATTACCAAGCTATTGTTGAATGTTTCTTTCCAGTTATAGCCATTTTCACACTCTAAAATGGGATATGGTCAACTATTAGGACTCTTTAATTAATTCAGAGGGTCATGTCTCCGTCAGATGAGACATGCTCTGACCGGTTCACCTGATCAGCTCTTTGTATGCAGTGTATGATGCTGTAATATAGTATATCTTATCTTATTTGAATTTCAAAAAGCACATTTACTTTTGTCTTGGATCCTAGATGAACTCAAGACTTACAAATACATCCGGATTTGCAGTGTTTTTACCAGAACTGTAAAACCTTTATCCGATATCAAAACTGAATCATCAACTTGTAAAAAAAACTCTAATCCCTGAAAATGTTTTTACAGTGAACGTGTGATTCACAGGTCTAGAGCCAGACTAGTAAAAGTCTCTTTCTGATGATGTAAAACTGTATCGAGGAAAATTAGTTACTTCCCATAAACACTGATCTCAGGCCAGCTTTGGGACTTTTCCTTCCCATAACTACATTAATGTTAGCGAGGAAATTTGGAGTCCAGGACTAGTGTTACTTGTTCGCCCTCAGCCTAACACTGCAAAGTGTAGAAAAGACAGAGTGGAAACAGTTGTCCAGACACCAGCTGAGTCATTTCAGCCGCTTGTCTGCAGGCACATCTGGCTGAGATGAAGTTCTGGCACTAAAATTGTTGTAGACTACTGAATGCAACACAGTGCTCTCTCTCCATTAGACAGCAGAGAAATAACTTTTTGCTTTCTGATTGCACCCTGATTTATACTGGACAGTTGTGAATTTTTTTACTCGTGTGGTGAACTTCTCATTCATATGTCAGCATTACATTTCAGCAAGTCCACACTTGCCACGACTCCTGGTATTCACTGATGGCTTCTTGTGTCTTTCAGCATGAAGGAGCGGATTGCCAGCACGAGGAACTCCATAGCTGGCAAAGAGCACGTGGCAGCACTTCTGGAGAATCAGTTCTCTTCTCTAGAAAAGTATCTACTCAATATGCAGCTTCGACTGAGCAAACTAACGGCACAGTGATATCCTGTTACCTGTTCTTTCATTGGTTGGATGGCATTAATATTCACATACCGCACTGTAGGACAATGAAGCAAATGTATGCATGCTCAGGATTATACTGTTAGTCTGTAGTGATGTATGAGGACAAAGTACATTCATAATATGCACTGTATTATTTTGTCACCATGTGTAGCCTATAACAAATGTCGCTATGCAAACCTCTCAATATCAGGGAGGATGCGGCTATTTTATGTTTCCTACTGCAAGCAAGCTCTTTATTTAGATTCATGAGTTACTGATTACACTAATGGGCTCTAGTAAAGCTGCAGCACACGTGTGAGGCCTTGCGTTGAATGGATGAGATTCAAGGTTCAAAAATTATACTGTCACATGAAATGTGCGTTTATCTTGCAAGATTGGGGTGTAAGAAGGAATATTTCTGGTGAGAAATAAATATACATTACAAACTTTTATTTTCAATATCAAATCTATACAATTTTGTAAATACAAGACATGGATGCACTGTGAGGTGACGAGTTGTTAAATATTCACATTATGCTGAGTGTGAATTTCCATTTGCCAAGACAACACATGCCTAGTTGCCACACATTGCTTTGCAATTAAACTGAGAAAAAGAGGTATTTTTACCTTTCATTAGTTCAAACAACTTTCAAGTCTATATAAAATAAATTTAGTTACAACCCAGAAATGTCAATGCATACCTTTCAGAAAATGGTAATCTTAAACTTTGAATCAGTAACATCAGCAGGCCATTAATCAAACTTCAGAGCATTCAGGAAATAAATTTCAAAAGCCAAAGAAAACATAAAAGCGGAGGCATTTGTGCCCCAATGGAGTGGGATTAGTTTCTATGCTTTTTGCCCTATTACAAAGAATTAGTGAGAGCATAAGAGTCTGCAAGTATTCAGGAAAGCAATTCACTTGTCTTGATAATAATGCTGCATAAGACATTTATAACAAATTGCTACCACAGAAACATCCATATAATTTAAAAGTACAAGCACATCATGCAAATGCACATCATATGCTTATGTTAGGAAACAAAATAAGTCTGAAAATAAGTTACTTTTCAAGTATGCATTTTGTTAACAACAGTACTTTAGCCTACACAAATGCATTATCTTTTGAAAGACAATGCATAAAAAACTTAAGAAGGGGTGACTGATTTGTCTAGTGTGGTTTTGTCCAGGAAAAGTTGACAAGTTTAGGTTTCCAGCACTGAGAGGTCATGGTAGCTAAGTTGCACTACATATAATAAACCCAATGATGTTGTTCTAACAGTCTGTGTTGCCAAGTCTAATACAGATCTCCCTAGGAGGATCTCTTCACTTGATTCACCATTTGCCCTTTTGCAGCGCTACTCTCACTTCCACTTTCATTACTTTTTCACGTGAGCCATGTAACTCAACTGTGTCAACACATTTTCAAAACACTGAGGAAGTTCAGGGTGTCTCCTCTGCCACTCACTTTGCTCTGAACTGATGGCAGGACATGTACAGTTGATAACATCTCTCCAGAGCAGACTTAAGAAGTGAAATGCACCAAATGTGACTTAGATGTCAGCCTCCTCTTCCTGCATTTGCTCCAAGGACTTGAGGTAATCCCGGGCCAAAATCTTCTTTGGTAGGATATCTGTCAAACACATGTATATTACATTTTGTGTCAAAAATCACACAGCTACAGTTTCTACTTGTCATCTTTGAGTGGCTGTATTAAGTCATGGGATTCCTGTGTTTTGGGTGAAAGCCATAAAGATCCAAATAGGTGACAATGAAGGGGAAAAAAAATCAAAATTAAGTGTCTTAGTAAGGTGATGGGCCACCAGAACAGCTTAAGTGGCCCTTGGCATTTATTATGAAAGTCTCTGGACTCTACGGATATTCCCTCATTTGGTGTTTGATGAAGGCGGTGGAGGGCACTGTCTAACACATTGGCCCAAAATCTCCCATGGGTGTTCAGTTGAGTTAAGATCTGGTGACTGCAGAGGCCAAAGCATATGATTTACATCACTCTCATCCTCATCAAACCATTCAGTGAGCCCTTGTTCCCTGTGGATGGCGGCGATCACACAGAATAACTTTGTTTTGGCATGAGCCTTACCCCAAAGGGAACAAGCAGACCTAAATCATGCTAGGAAAATGTCTCCCACAGCATGAAAGAGCAGGCAGAGCCCCTCACTGAAGGGGTTCAGGCCTTCCGCATACACCACACGTGCACTCGTCCACATCACTTTTTTCCACATCTCAATAGACCAGTGCCTACTGTCTTGGTGTCACAGAGTCAGTTTTACAGTTAAAATGTTGTACAATGATTACACAAAACATACAGTATATAAATAGTTATAATCTAGCGTGTTATACAGACAGATTTACTAAGCAGAACAGTTCCCCTCCTTGGTCCTCCCATTTGTATATATGCACACTCCAATCTCCCCTCTCCCCTCTGGTTAATAAGTTGCATTGGAGAGATGATTAATCCAGCTCTGCATTATTTATTTTATTTAGCAGTGCAGAACTCACCATCTTACCATGTATTTTTGTTGGACTACATGACTACTACTGAGTATATCTGTAGGCATACAAATTTCTGTGCTTTGATTTTTTTCTGTTAAGTTAGTTATGAGTTGCCTGGTAGCTTAAACTTTACGTGTGGTAAGCGCTTATTATATACTATACTTATTCCATTGTGTAGAAGCTCAAGTGCTGTTCATTTCTGACAGAAAATGAATGGAGACCTCCTCCAAGGAGTATCCTGACTTAAATGTCTTCTTCAGCACGCAAACTACAACGGTCACACTTACACCACTGAGCTCTCAGACGTGTATTTGTCTTTGTAATGAGGGGTTTCTGTTCATCTCCATCTCTGTATACAGTAGGCCTACCTTTAGGAGGAGAATGGTGTCCCATCCCTCCAGTCCAGACAGAGGCTTGTCAAATCTATGCCAAGGACCGAGCACTGAAACACTGACCTGTCTTAGCACTTCACTAAGATACTTTATGTTAATGTTGTTTGTCCTTTCGTGTGCTCTACAGTTGTTACCTGTGAGAAAATGAAAGGTCTCGGTCTCCTCGGCGGCGTTGGCCAGGTCGCTGTAGGAGAGCGTGTTGGTGTCCTTCCCGGAGCCGTTGTTGAAGGAGGACAGGGCCAGGTACTGGACGAACAGCTCCTTCACACACACACAACACAAGGCAACAGGTCATGGACATGGACGTTTACACACCACCTACCAACCTAGCAACCGAGTACATCTGACCGAGCGGCTAGCTAACGGCAAGCTAATGATCCTCGTTAGCAGCGGCGGCTAGCTAAACAAGCCAAGTTAGTGAGGGAGCTGGTACAAAGTGCGGCTTACTGTCGCCTTAGTGGTGAGGAACAGAGCGTCCTGGTTTATACTGGACACGTCCGGGGAGCTCTTCATGATCAGCCGCACTCTCGAAATCGGCAGGGAGATGTTTTTGTTGCCGGACGCATGGCTGTCTTTGTCAGAGTTATTCTGAGACATCTTCATAAGGATAAGTGAACGCTTCTCGGCCAACGACGCCGACCCAGCGCGCCAGCCAGCCGGAAGTTGTAGTATTGTTTTGAACGGTGACGTAGGCTCACTCTCCAAAAGATCAAGATACATCGCCTTTAAAAAGTTATATTCTTACCCTTACTAATCAGTTTTTATTCACAATAAAAACAAATATTCAGTGAACACCATGAAACTATCAAAACATATTAATTTCAGCCCGGTGGCAGGTGGCGGTACTGCACCTGAAGCTGTTTGCCAACCGCCAAAGAAAAAAAACTCTAGAAGAAGAAGAAAACAAACGGTGACGCTTGACTTTAGTGTCAGAAACTACATAGGGGAACAGATGAGGTAAAATCACCAGGAAAGCGCTAATTATTTCCTAAAGTGACACAAGGTTGATGGGTAGAACTCGAGTAAAAAGAGTAAAATGACGTGCTGTTACACTCTTGTACGATAGGTGGCGGTATGCCAGTTGTTTGCGATCCAGAAGTGAAGAGAAAGAAGAAGAAGAGGAGGAGGCAAAGGATCCGTTAGCATGGAGATGTTCGTCAGCGCAAACAAACTGTCTAGGCTGGCGTTTAACGGTGTCATTATAAAACAGTGTAATGTAATAACTGTCTAAAACCTGCCTTTCGCAACAAGGGAAGATTTAGCCTCATCTGCTTTGTGACAGAGGGAGTTTGTTGGATCTACATCGCTGTGATATTGATGTGACCAAGCTAGCCCCTCTAGCTAGCCTGCCTGCATTGTTAGACATTAGATCTTCAGTGCCTGGGAGCTGGACCCCCGTGTCCTCCTCCAACCACAACCATGCCGCTCGGCTTGAAACCCTGCTGCGCCGTGTGCAAGACGAATTCATCGTCCATGTGGAAGAAGGGCAACCAAGGGGAGATCCTGTGCAACAACTGCACAGGGAAGAGCAGCAGCGGCGGGCCAGCAGGACCCTCCATGTCCTCCAACATACAGCAGAATAATGGCGGTGGGAAGCAGGTCGGTAACACCTCCGTTGTGTATGCACCATGAGCTGAGGCTGCACTTTTGACAACACTTCTTGACTGTGAATGTGATGGCCTAAGGAATGAATGGAGCTGGCTGCAGCAAACATGCTTTACCCTCCTGTTACCTTCAGATTTACTAAGCTTTAAAAGTTCCTGTGGGAATCATGTTTACCTTCCCAAATGTCACTTAAATTATCAGTGGTTCTCTCACTACTGCAGGTGTGGTTGTGTTAGATGAAGGCCCTAAAGCAGAGGGAAGTTTTTTGATGATTATAAATGGCATACTATAGTTCCTCAGTATCATCAAAAACAACTAAAACTAATTTGTGTAATACGTTGATGTTTCTTATGTTTTATACAGCTAAAAATGCCTGGAGTCAAATTGACCCCAAAGAAACACCAGTGTGTACTAATTGTGTGCACAACATTGAAAACATATCATCATGTTAATTTCATGTTTACCCACTAGTCCCCATTAGATCAGGAAAGGTCATGAAATATGAAGCAATGGATGATAATAATGTATTTAGAGGTGTGAAACATTGAATAGGGTCAAATCAACCACAAATAGGAGGGTTAAGGACTACATGCTTAACAGCAATGTGACGCTGTTGTCCTCTTCAGTCCAAGCAGGAGATCCACAGGAGATCAGCGCGGTTGAGAAGCACCAAGTACAAGGCCCCTGCCTCTGAGAAGAAAGTGTCGACAAAAGGAAAAGGAAGAAGGCACATATTCAAGCTCAAGAATGTGAGTTCAAGATGTTTTATCATTAAATGACTGGTTGTGCCATTACTGTTAGTTTCTTACAAGTTCCCTTTGTGTGCTCTTTCTCCCTTTCTAGCCAATCAAAGCACCAGAATCTGTAGCTACAATCATCACGTCAGAATCTGTGTTTTACAAGGTATGGTGGTTTTTATTTGTATCAGTTAAAGCATTCATTATTGCACTTTGGTGTGAGCATAAGTGAGTCACTTACAAGGCAGATGGGATTTGTCCTCTGTATTTGCAGGGTGTATACTACCAGATAGGAGACGTGATCAAGGTAACAGATGAGGAAGATGGAAAAACCTACTATGCTCAGATCCGAGGTTTCATCCAAGACCAGTACTGTGAGAAGAGCGCTGCACTGACCTGGCTCATTCCCACCCAGGCTAGTCCAAAGGAGCAGTTTGATCCCGGGACATACATCGTCGGTAAGCAGTGACAGTGTTATTGAGGGATGAGAGTGATCACAGTTTGTCTTTTTTCCTCCAGACCCACTTCGGTGTGTACATTCTCATTTGTTTATTTGTAGCCATGGAGTGTTTTGTGGAGTGTTGGAAAATCTGTTATTTTCTTCTTCATCTGCTTTGTTTTAGGCCCAGAAGAGGATCTGCCCAGGAAGATGGAGTACCTGGAGTTTGTGTGCCACGCACCCTCAGAGTATTTCAAGTCACGAAGCTCTCCATTTCCTACCATTCCCATCAGACCAGAAAAGGGTTACATCTGGACCCACATAGGACCCACGCCAGCCATCACCATCAAAGAGTCAGCTGTTGGCAGCAGTTAACAGGACAATAATAATAGACTAAGTCTGTTGAGTTTAAACAGACACGTGTACATTTATGTAACATATTGAAGCCAAGATGGCTGATAAACACAGCCGCTATTTCAGTTGGAAGACACTGTTTGTAATTTGATACACAAAGGAAATCAAGTGGCACCACTGAATGGATGGACAAAGTGATGCTACTGATACAGCACTGGCATTGGAGCATTTGTTTTTGAACGCAGTAATAAACATAACAGTTTGTTTCCCATCATCTCCTGTGACTGTGGTTATGTTTGAAAAACATAACCACTGTGAGCACACTGTGACCATCTTTTTCACATTGACGCACTGCCTGACTGTCTAATTAAACAGGAGATAAAGCTGCATGATGAACCTACAAAATTTAAATAGCTTACAGCTAAATTATGATAGTGTGATATTGATTTCAGCCATATTGCTCACCTCTGTATAATGCATTAGACTGTAGTGTTCTATAAAATGGTCGTGGTGGCATGAGGGCCTCAAAGTCGGTGATGATTACAGCAATCAGCAGATTAGCCATGAGTAAGGCTGCATTAATGATGAAGTAGAGGTAGGCTAAAACGTATAGCCTACTATCAGTAGGCCTACTGCACACATTTCCATCAGCGTTATGTAATTATGAAAATCCAATGTTGTTAAATGGATGGAATAATTTTTTATGAGTTTGAGAAGCAGCACACAATGGAAAATTCATGTAAAGCCAGAGTAACTCACAACTGTACCCAGGTACTACACAAGTAACTATGCAACATAGGGGTTAAATTAGCCAAGATGGAGCACTTAAGACCCACAGCATTAAAATAACTTCACAGCAAGAAAGGGAACATTCTTCAGAATAAGTACTATTGCTTTTGACGGTTAACTACTGCTGATATTTTGTTTGCTCTGTCGAGTAATTTGTGCACTTTTCTACCACTGCTCAGGCCTGTTGCAGCAGTGTTATTAAGTTTCATGTCTAAGCTGTTAAAAAGAGCTGCAAGGAAACTGCTCTCACAGACCTGTGCACACATCTTCAGGATAAAACAGACCCACGAGATACATAATTATTCTGTCTTTCCTATTTTATTTATTTATCTATTTTGATAATTAATACTTCATAATTATACAGCTGTTCCTCCTGGACGAAGAAAAACATCAACGGTACAAAGCTTTGACCAGCAGGTGTCGCTACACCAAGTGTGAATCTGCTCGCTCTCTCTCAAATCCAGTAACCTGAGGTCTGTATCACGAAGCAAGCTCAGTTTTCCCTGGATTTCTCAGACCTGTCCGGCTACACTAATCGACATCATGTTGATCAGGGATAACCGGTATCACGACGCTGGTTATCAACTCGCTCACTCGATCCAGGTTTGCCTCATCAAGAGCCGCTGGTGCGTCAGGATGTGTTTGCCCCCGTCCGGAGTGCCCCGAAAGGCGAAGGAGGCGCGCGCTCGCGAAAAGCTCGTCCCCCAGATGCTGTGCTCGTACCACTGAGTTTCTACGGAGAGCGCAAAGGCTCAAAACTGACTTTTTTTTGCGACTTTTATCTGGAGTTACTGTAGCTATTTTGGAAGTGAAATGCAAATCTAAAACCTGTCTAGTTAACTTTGTAAAATGGGGTAACAGCACATATGTTGGCGTTCTTTAACAACACAACCAAAATCTGTTATTTCTATCAATAAATGATTTTATATTTAAGAGAGTTTTCATTTGGAATATTGTAGACTTTTGAAAGAACTGTGTGCTCATTCATTTAAATGATGTATATGCTTTTTGAAAAGGCACAATACCTGGATGTGCCTTGTGCACAATACCCACAGGAGGTGCTGTCTGGTTGGTGTGGATGAGGCACTGTGTCACAGCGAGTGAGCCTGGTGTCATATTGAACACAGGGGGAACAGTATCTGACAGTAGTACTCCAAGCTGTCAGGATGCGTTCCCCCTGCTGTAATGGTAAATTTTAATGATATCAAGCTGAAAATCACAGGACTTACCTGCTGTGGGCAAACAAGTCAGCAGTATGAATTTGAACGTTGTGTGAGCTTGGATTCATATTGAACAGAGGGGGAACAGTATCTGACAATACTACTCCAAGCTGTCAGGATGCGTCCCCCCTGCTGTAATGATAATTTTTAATGATATCAAGCTGAAAATTACA
>OMLB01018560.1:0-10653 GCA_900302555.1 Myripristis jacobus | reverse complement strand
CTCAGTCACAATGAGCATCGATATCAGGAAATGATGCACATTTATCTTCTTGGGCTGGGCCTGCCCCGTACATAGGTTGGACTTCCACGCAACCGAGAATAATTGGCCAGCTTCTTGGAATGTGTGATGCTAGTGTGTGAATGTTGACTGGGCGTGTATCTAATGCAACAGACCTAAATAACAAGATAGAGAAAACATGTCTGGCGTCCAGTTTTATCTGTCCTCGGCTAGCGGTCAAGCTGTTCTGAACTGTGTAATACATTGGATAAGACAAAAGCATTGAACTCTGATATACATGGAAAAATACAAGAGACATCGAACTATAAGGCCAATTGTAACAGAAGTATTAACTGCTGCATCTCAAGGAAATGAGCACTTGCATGATTACTATCAGAAACCAGTCAAGGTTTATAATATGCACCTTCATTTCTGATTACACAGACTTATGGTTTGACACTCTACAGGCAACAGGAACACCACTCACCACAAACAACTTCCTGTGTTTCTAGTAGTAAGTGTTTCTGCAGTATCCATTTAGTGCACTGAGATGTGACAAATGAATGAATTTGTCTCATGAGCTGCAAGAGTCAGCCGCCACCAGTGCTCAAATTGCCTTAATAGCTGCCCACACTTGTAAAATGTAATGCAGCGTTTGTACAATGGGGACTCATGCTCATTAAAACATGTGGTCTTTTCATATAGGGAGCAGGCAAAAAAGTAGGCCTGCTACTCATGTTGGATTCTGACTGATATGTTAAAAGTCCCATGTCATTTTGCACTTTGATATGAGTTTGGTTGCCGCTTTGTGCTGCTTCATCCCTGCCAGCATCACATGAATTGTGATCTGCAGAGGAGAATGCATTAACTCCTCAGAGGAAATAGTGTAACTTTTCATAAATAAACAGACACTTTAGGAGTTAGCGTACCGCTTCCATCAACTATGGCGATTTTGAATAATGGATAAGGCTTTGTGTGGGCAAAAGGCTCAGGGCAATACAGCAAAGTTCCACATTAAAACACTGAAGGGCGATAATTTCTCCTAGGGTTACTAACCACCAGCCTTCTCAAGCATCTGATGTGAAAGGCAAAAGTGATCCGTCATTGTTGTTGTTTCCAGAACGTTACATTTTACATGAGCACTGTAGAGAACATGTCGGGCACTGAAAAGCTTTTACCCCATATCTTGTTTGGTGCAGAGCTCCCGTGCAAACCATTCAGTGGCTTTATAGATGCAGAAAGATACGAGATTTGAAATGAGACACTGGATCATCACCAGCTTCAAACATTTTTTCACCTTTGATCACTTGTCGTCACTTCTGAATATGTATGTGTCATAAACAGTTTTCCTCAAATAAATTCCCTTTCATAATGTCATGGTTATACTTCAGCGCACACACGTAATCTACAGCAGAGACAGAGGAGCCTATATAACTATCATCTGTAGAAATTAATTTGGGGTATGAGGAGATAGTGTTTTATGGCAAACCAGAACATCCCTGCACCTCATTTTTTTTCCCCAGCACTGTGTGTGTGTGTGTGTTTGTGTTTACATGTGCACGACTGTGTGGTTCTTGCAGACATTGCAGTGTAAGGTATGTAATTTATGCGAAGACAGTTGGTGCACACCATTCCAGATGATAAACAAATGCAGCTCCAAGGGGAATGGGGATTATTCCTCTGTTATCATTTGCTGTAGTGTGTTCTCTCTCCTCAATCGCTCTCTTTTCCTCGCTCATGGACAAAGATACAATATATCTGCAGGCTGAGAAATAGACAGTGACCCATATTGTCTGAGGTGAACCAAGCCATGTTGTGAATTTGAATGGAAAACAGTGAGAGAATACAGTATAAAGCAATAAAGTAACACAGAGACACACATACACAGAAACATGTCACCTCTCTTACTCCTTTGTACATCTCTGTGGTATTCAATCACTCCAAGGTAACAGTGTTTATATATAATACTGCAGACTGTGTGCCATTAATGCATGAGTTTAATTAGAACAATCATTTCCAGAGCATTGTGGAACGTTTACTAAAATGATTAATGAGTCAGTGAATGAACAAATTAATCAGTTAATGAATGAAAGAATGAACAAGTGAGTCTTCTCTCACAAGGTGACATATCTAATTTGATCAAGGGGGAATAAGGATGCTGCAAGTGCCTTTGTACGTAACTCCCACCTCTCTCGCTGAATGCTTTTCAAATATTCTGACATGCAAATTTGGAGTTACATTCATTACACAGATATATGCGCATTGAGTGAGCGTGAGGGTCTCAAATGATGCTCCGTCATTAGCTCATTTGTCTCATTCTTCTCAAGGGACGGTTTTCCAAGATTACATCATGGGGTGTTAACAGAATGAATCACAAACTGACAGAATCTGAACTGATGGATTACACAACTGCACGGTGGACATGCAACCCCATCATATTAGCAGATAGATGTGCCGGTTTTAGATCACTTCAGGTTAGCTGTCAGCAGCGCCAGTAGATAAGGGCTTGACAAGCAGAGTGCAAACACACTGCTGTCAGTCTTAAGGCTCCCCTCACTCTCAGCTGATTCCTCTCAGAAGAGAACAGACTGCTCGGGACGGAGGTGAAACGTCTTGACTCATTTGAAGCGCCAGATGCTTTTTTTGAAATTTTTTGGTTAGGAATACCCACCCCTTGCTTTAGCAGACACTTGATGAATTAGCAAGCAGCTCCTCACGAGCACCTCCCTGAGCAGTGTAGTGCTTTCATCTTGAGACTACCCATCGCCTCTGTTCTTTTGTGATGATGGGTTTTAACAGCCCCTTCTCTGTCTGTCTCCTCATATCCAAGACACATAGATCTCAGGGTCTCAAATTCCCCAAACTACTAGAGGAGCTGAGCTTTGTGAGCTGGTGAACATTTTTCCCTGGTAGCAAAATCAGGTGTTGGAGATATGTGCGTTCACTAGTCCCCCCCCAAAAAACAAAACAACAAGAAAACCCAACAAAAACAGACAAATCTGGGCGTTTCAGTGTCTGCACAGTTAGAATAACATAGTATAGCATCTGATTTTCATTTGCAAACATTATTTCACAGGAGATGAACTTGCTGCAAGTTTCATCAAATGCCTTGCCTTGATGTCGCTATTTTGATGCCTTACTCCTGTTGTGAATGGGGAATTATGGGCGTCACTCGAGGCTTAAAGTTGGCTCCGGGCCCTTGCTCCTGCCACATTGGCTCTTGATCTGTCAATATTTTCTGCAAAATTCATTTATTTCATTGGCTCCTGTGACTCCAGCGCCCCTGTGCTGTTTACATGCCATACGCTCTACCCGCTGCCTGTCACGCCTCGTCTTTCACACCTATTGGCTATTTTTCCGGTGACAGCTCCACTCCAGCGGCAAGAGAGCTCCCTTTTCATTGGTCGGTTTGCCTGTCTGTCAAAAGCGTTCTGTCATGGGATTGGCTCCCTCCGGGCACGGCGTTCGTCTTTGCTGTACCTGTCTCGCTGTGAGAGGCTGACAGCTCTTCCTGTTCTTCGCGCCGCTACCGCCCCTTCATCCACTTCCAAGGAAGGAAGGAGGAACTGCTCCAGCCGCATGTGTCACACCAGTATGCTGCAGAACCTCGCTGCTATGTGACTCCCTGGGATAACTTTGTTGGTTTAGCGGTCGGTGGGAAGTAAGGTTAGGAAGTTAGGATATCCAACCAGCGTTTGGGGTGCACGGAGGGGCGCGCAGGGAAGGTGGTAAAAGGGGTTTCGGAAGTGGAGCGTGGCAGCAAAAAGGAGGAGGGGGGGCTTTCTTTCCTGTGTGTTACCAGATAGCTTGCTTTGCTTGTTAGCCACGACGGGACTAACTAGAATATGGCGGAGCATCACAGCACAGTTTCCGACAGCAAACACAAATCTGCAGCGAATGCCGGAGCGTCGTACTCGGGGAATGGACGCAGCAGCGCGGTGGCGGCGTCCGCGGAGAGAGGCAGCGGCGCCGGGGCGGCAGGAGGAGGTCTGTCCGGCGGCCTGACGCAGCCGGCCGGGTGGCAGTCCCTGCTGTCTTTCACCATCCTGTTCCTGGCCTGGCTGGCCGGTTTCAGCTCCAGGCTCTTCGCCGTCATTCGCTTCGAGAGCATCATCCACGAGTTTGACCCTTGGTGAGTTGGTTTTCTCGCACACAACGGCCTACTTTGTTTGAGCCGCTGGTCAAACAGAGAAAGTAGATATCGAAACGGACGCTGCGCCCTGGTGCGCTGTGGGGGAAGTTTCCTTTATCAGTTGTCAAGTGGACGGTGTGTAACATCACATTCATACACACTAACAGGCGTCACATCTGCACGTCTTTGCATCTAACATGACCAACACATCCTCTGTATAAACTTCATCTCTGGGTGCACAGTGATTAGCTGAGAAGATATTAGTGAAAGAAACAATTTGCTTATCGAAGCATCAGTTTAGCGGGAACAATGGACTTTGTGATTATTTATGTCATAGCTTCCCAATAGATTCCTGTCCATTTTTGCTGAATCTTCGCTCTTTGGTACTGATGTATAATACATCAAATTTGTATGCACCTTGCCATTACAAATGATGTCCATGTATATAGGTTATTATATGGTGTACCTTTGTTATAGGCAGTGAGTCTCGAGGTGGGGAGGGGGTCTAGGCATTGTAAATGAGGACAATGGTGTCAGACTGGGTGCTCTGGGTGACACAGCGGATTGAACCTGGAGAGGAGCAGCAACGCTTAGCGATAGCAGGTTGAAGTTCTCCCGTTTTAGCAGCCGAGCACTTCTGGCCCGATGTGCATCTTTCTACTTTGCAGTAACAACCACAAGAGCGACTGTTTAACACATTGGTTTATTGTCATCTTACAACGCAAAGGTCAGCATTGGTTTGTGCAAGTTGCAGGGGGTGTAATGCAGGCTTTTGCCAGCTTTTCAATGCGGACCGCTGCTACTGAATTCTTAGCATTGTCCATGCTTGTTTCCATGAAGTCTGCTCCTAATAGAAACCACTATAATATCCCAACAGGGACATACTATGCGTCCAATTTATATGACTTTATTGCACAGTTGTATTTTTATCTCCCATGTTATTGAAGCAATATTCCTTTATCCATATTTTAACTTGTAATTTTGGTCTGGCATTTACATCTTTTTAAAGTGCATTGTAGGATTACTATAATTACTTGTCCCACGAGTAAAATGTGGTGAACTTAAGACTGAGAATATTTAGTAAGTCATCTAGATTCATCTGGTTTTGTTGAACTTTTCATCTCAACCTCCATAATAGCGGCATTTCCATCAGGCTTACCCGGAACAATTTGATGGTGTTGTTGTACATGCCACTCGTTTTACTGTGAGTGTGAAATGGGTTTGCTCATGCTGTCTGAGACGTTAATGCAGCCAGGCAGCAGCTGACAGTTGGACAGTTAGCCTAGCACACTTTCACTGCAAGATAAGAGCGGACACACAAAACAGTCAGGAGTCAAGGAGCTTGGCTGGATTTTTCCTTCCTCATTGGTTTTTGCATGGCTTTCCAATTTGTGTGGTTTTTAAAACTAACCTTAGAGATAATGAAGCACCTCGGAGTGAGCGGGTAGACACCGTGCCAGACCAGACCTGGTGCTGTTGTTGCACTGATCATGATATTGTTTGTCTCTCATTTCAAACTCCCTACCAGCCTGGTGTCTGCCAGAAAATGTCAGAGCTTTTTATTTGGACACCAAGGGACTGTTGCCTGACCCAAGTCTGTGTTGCATCATTGTTTACAGTGGAAGTATTTAATGATTATTCTGGGACCGACACTGTGGATTAAACTGCCAGCTTCATGTTTGTCTTTGAACAAAAGAGGAGGCGTGAAAGATTTGTCTAGTTGAAAATCCTCTGGAGTTTCTTTATGTTGCTGTCTGAAAACTTGACATGACACAACATATCATGAAATTCATTGATTTGTTCATGCATTCTTTCATTGTTCTACCACTGTACCCCACTATCAGACGGGGACTCTAGTATAATGTCAGCTGGATTGTGTACTCTAGTAGGTGTTTGGATAGCCAAGTTTAGAAATGTGTGAGACCTTGTAAGCCTGTGTATGTTTCCCTGCCAGTCTGCGGTGGAAGCACCAGTATATCTGTGGCTGAGTTATACATTAGTCTGTTACATTTTTCTTTCCAGTGTACAGAAGGAGTCACACAATAGAAATACCAGAGTTATCAAGCATTCAGGAAGTGAAAAGCCAGCAAGTCCTCAGAATGTGGCATCTCCCTCTTCGCTGGTCTCCGTTTGATGACGTTTTCCTCTTGCACAACCCTGTGACCTCAGCACGAGGTTGCTGTCATAGCATATCTATGAGTGGTATAGCAGGAGAGCTAACACTTGTACCACCACTCTGTGTTTGTTCTCTTTCTATCTCTCTCACTCGCTCACGCTGTCTCTGATGTGTCCTTTGATGTGGCTAGTTAGTGCTCTTTCTCCCTCAGAAGTGCTAGATGGAGCTATTACATCGGACAGCAAGGCGTATCGGGACTAGCATTAGGCAGTCTGCCCGCTGATGGTTAGTTATGCTTTTAGTTTGTGGTGTGTTAATCATGCACCGCGCCGCATCAGAAAAACAACTTCATTAGTACTTATGTCTGTGTCTGATGCGCTAAGGTTACTAGCTGGTGAGTTGGACCTCCCTCAGAGCGAGGCCTGGCAGGGAGACAGGACTCAATCTATCCATCATCTGGCACTCAAAGCTCCAGCTCTGTCACTGATGGCTGCTAGGAAATTTTAGTGCAATTAGTGTCAGCCCGTGTCCAGTCCACTTATCATTGAGAATGACACGCCTTATATCAACACAGGCATGACACAATTACGCCATTGAAAAAGGGATACTCCAGTGAGAACGTAACCATCCTTGTAATAGTTGGCAGTGATATCGAAGGAGCTTTTCTCGTGTCTGATTAAGGCAATTTATCTATCTATAATCTATCTATGTAAGGCCATCACTGGGTGAATACCTAGTTATTAGTTTTGAAATTCAAATTCATGACTAATGCTAGTAATGTGAAAGGAGAAGGAGCTCAGTGATCTTGAAAACATAAAGGAACAGCGAAACGGAGAGTGTCTGTGAATTATAATAGGACCAATCCAATATGTGGACACTCTTTTCTGTTTCTTTGCACGCACATAAATGAATGGGAGATAATTGGAAAAAGCACAGTGTATTCTTGAGGATAGAGTTGATGAGGTGTATGTTTTGATTGTGTCTGGGCCGCAGAATGGGTTATCAGTTGTGCCAAGACACAGAATGAGAGTGAGGGTTTTTTGTTTTCTGTAATGAACAGGCATTAAACCCAGGCTCTTTTTGTTGCTGTACATCTGTCTGGAAGGATCAAGTTTTTTCGCCTCTATCTGCTGGAGAGGGAGGAAGGTGCTTTTGAAGGTTTAAAAGGGGAAGGGAGGCAGGCAGGGGAGGAGAAATGAAATGTGTCGGCTTGAAACAGAATAGGAAAGCAGATCCCAGATTTAGTCCCGTTGGCTTCATTTACACTGGTTCCCTCCTCAGGTATGATTTTTTCCTTCTTGTTTTCCCACACACATCTACATGTTGTCAGTGCTGCCGAGGCCTACTTATAAAGGAGAGATGAGATTCCATTTTTATTTTTTATTATTCCGAGGTTCAGATGATTGCAAAAAACTATCTGCCCTAAGTCCTTGCCTCCTAAATACTGCAACTGGATTCAAGCTGCCAGAGCACAGCCAGGGCTTGTCTGATTTTTGGCTGAAGATTCATGAGAATGAGGGTTGTCCCTGCTGTCTTCTGGTAGGTGCCTTCAGTAGCGCACTCTGCTCGGTCATCAGGGTCATCACAGTTTGTGCTGCCGGTCAGCTCTGTTGACATGCCCGGCCAGTCCACCTGAAACCTGATCCCTCAGTGGCACTGACTGTGCCAAGCATTGACATTTCACCAGATAGGGGGGCAGAGACTCTGCCCTGGCTGGTAGTAACAGGCCACGGAGATGAACGAGCACATGAACTAGATGAGCACATTAGGTAACAAGGTAACTGGCCAGTGGACTGACTGATTGAGCCACTGGGTGATAGAGACCTTTGCAGTGGAGTGACTCTTTATGGCACAATGGACTTTAGTCCACACTTGGAGTGGTTATATTCCTTACTGCCATTTCTCTATTTTTTTTTGGCTGCGAAATTTCAAATTGCATTTTTTTTTTTTGTCAGACACACCTTTTATTTTTTTATGTCTTTATGTAATATCTGCAATGCTTTCATACAAATAAATGTGTGTTTCATACTTATCACCATCGTCAGTGTTCAGGAAGTGATGCGATTTATATTTTTGGCAGCATTTAGCATATTGTTTGGAATAAATCAAAAACCTGGGTAGTTGGCATGAGGACTCATAGCCATCAGAGAAGAGCGCCACCCACAGAAACTCAAACCTCATCAACAGAAAATCCAGCAAATTAAAAGAAAAGAAAAGGAACAAGTGATTATCGCTTTAAATAGGCAGCTATGCCTTGATGTTTTGTGTTGTGAAATTCCTGCTTATATCTAACAGGCATTGAAAAACTGTTTGGCTGACTGTCACAAGTCAACTGGCTGTTGTGACTTTAACTTCCTGCCCCCTTCGATCGCAACATATAGAAAAGACATTCTCTTTTGGCTTTTGTCTAGCTTCAAAACAGGTGCGCAAAGGATGCCCGACATTAATCTGCAACCTACAATTGGAGTACTGCTCCATGACAAGTAAGGGACATCAATGGAATAGTTCAGAAGTCTGTTTGCATTTTCCACTCACAATGTCAATGTGATAGATACAATTTTCACATTTATCCATCCTCTTCATTCTGAGCACACAGATCCTGCTCGCCACCTACGTTTCAAAGCAGGTATCAGCAGACGAGTCCCCAGTTCTTGTTAAATTCAACAAAAACACTCCATGATTTACCCAAAGCCACTGTAGTGCTGTGGCAAATTCAGATGATTATTTTGTATTATTTTCTTCCCTCCAGTTCAAAGTCTGACATTTTTCTCTCTTAAGCTTAGGTTGCTGGCTTTCTCTAATGAATTCTACTCTTCATGTACTGACCTGACCAGTTGTTCTGTGTTTCTGGATCAGTACTCCTCTTCTTACAAACTTCACTTATGTTGCCTCTGATCCCTTCAGGGTAGAGATGGCTAAATGGCCATTCAGCCACTCTGTACTCTCTGAGCTGCTGCGTCACAGCAGTAACACACTGGGGTGTTTGGTTAAGCTGGCAAGGTGCACCAGACATGCAGGAAGCATTCTTGCATTGAGTGTCATTAAATAAAACCAGGAACACCAACTGGTTTCAGATTTTACAGCTTTCATCTGGGCAGCTATTCTATTTTTATCTCAGGTTTTGTATTTCAATAGGAAATCCTCCCCATTCTGGGTTTGTAGATGTGGAAGATTCCCTTTATTCAGCTTACATAATTTTAAATCTGGTATTTTATTATGTAACAACCACAGTGAAGACGATGCATTTTAGGCTATCACTCAGGGAGGAGGATGAAATTTTCTTGGAAGTAGACAGCAAATGCCTCTGTGTATGTATGTTAAAGCAGAATTCATGTTAATCCTATCAGCTGGGTCAGAATTGTATAGCACATGTGTGTGCGGTTGCATTCTCTGGTGTTGCGTCAAGCCGTTACTAGGCTTTAAGGTCACAAGGCTTAAGCTATTAGACTAATACAGAGATGGGTTTTTTTTTTCATACTAAGTGTGTTGAATTGTGAGATTGGCATCACATGCCATGGTTGTAGCCGTTTTATCTGTGTGTGTGTGTGTGTGAATGTTGAACTTGTGGTCTGGATGTTGATGGGCCTGTGAGCTCTGGTTTGTCACTTAGCTTCGTACATCCCCCTCCACCAGTGCTTTTTTGTCTGTGACTCACCCTCACCCCCCCTCTGTGGTACTCTTTCACCCTTTCCTTTGCTCCATGCAAAGTGTGTGTGTGTGTGTGTGTGTGTGCACGCATAGGGTTCTAATCTGCTATGGCAGTTCTGTGGGGGATACTAACCCCAAAGCCATTTTTTTAGTCCCCCCAAAATACACACATTCTGACAGATAGTGATGATGAAACAGCTGTGCAATAAACCCCTATGTTCTTGTCAGACGTCTCTTGATCATGTCTTGTGGTTTGGTCTGTGTGATGTCGCCCTAGGTTTATTTGATAGGCTTTGTGCTTTAGTGCAGTTAGAGTAGCCTCAAACGGCAAGGGTGCGGCGACTTTACCTGGGTTTTGTTTTGCTTCATTCCCCTTGATTGGCAGGTGCGCTCATCCTGTGCTGTTTGTAAATCAGTGTTTACTTGCGCTGATTCTTCTTTGCTAGACTGTATGAATCTTAACAAGCTGCCACTGCAATACTAGGTCAAGAGACTTGATTGATATGACAATATAAATTAGCAAATAGCTCTGGGCCAAAGTGGCTGGAGCGATGTTTGAACACTCAGGAAAGATAGAGACATTGCCCAAGCTTAGTGTAGTGCAGTTTTATTAGATGGATGAGGCCAGCGTGCTTTTCACTTCTGCTTTTCTCATCTGACATTTCCCCTTGCAAAACCAGCCCTGCACCTCAGCGGCGTTAGATTCACTCTCCTTTAACTGTACCAAAACAAGCCATTTGTTGGTTGACCTCCAGTGCTA
>OMLB01018558.1:0-10463 GCA_900302555.1 Myripristis jacobus | reverse complement strand
ACCCCTACAAACAACCCTAACCCTAACCCCTAACCCTAACCCTTATCACACTAGTGCTGAGCACCAAAGTTGCCACTAAACCTATGCACTAAATCTATACCATCATAAAAGAAAGACTACAGAACTCGAGGTAGAAATTGAACACGTTTTCAAATGCAAAATTCAGTCAGAGGAAAAAAAAAATGTTTTATCGTTGACTATCTTGTCTGCCAATTTGTTGTGATGTCATATATGAGTATTCTGGCAAAGCCAGAGAGCTTTCAAATCTCAGAGTTCTGACTTAACCAGTGTCCATTGGAGCTTTTCCATGTAGGAAGTCGGATTTATCCTAGCTCTGAGTTCAGTGGAATGCTTCATTAATTTGAATATGGACCTGTCTCATTTGCAGGGAGGCTTTCTATTTAGGCAGCATTTTTAGGAAATATGACAGCTTAGGATGAATAGGACACATCCTAGTCAGATTCCTTGACTTGGTGGAATTTCAGGGAACATCAAATATTTTTTTCACTGATTAGAAGATTCCACAAGACCATGCAACCAGTGGAAAACCTTGGTTGTACCATAAGGTCACATGCCTAGCATAGCCACTAGTCATCTCAGCAGAAATAACCTAACTCAGCGTTGGCTATCTGTCTATGACATTGATAACTTAGCGTTTATTACTGCATTCACACCATAGTGTTGTAACCGAAATACATGCCTCCTACTTGGAAAAACCATCATGTCTGTTCCCTGGTAAGTAGGGATTGGCCATTTCCCCACCATTTTTCCCACTTTGCCACACAGTGTCATCAGCGTGGAAGAGTTTTGACAATTTAGCATTTATCAATTTATATTGAGTTTATCATGGAAGCAACATCAGTAATACTACTTGTTAAAGGTCCCTAGGCAGAATATCTAAGATTTATGCACCTCTACACTACACATTGAGTCAATACATTTATACAACAGGTTAGTATAAGCATTTATGTTTTCTGTTAGCCTGAAAAATGTAACAATTCAGTGATTTGAATTAAAATGGAAAAACTCAAAAAGCTACAGTCAAGTTAGTAAGGATGACTAAAATAGTTACCTCATGAATTTATTCTGGCAGGCATGTTTCTGCATTTCTCCATGCCATGCAGGTAAATGAGCACACATGACATCAACTTTGACATTACATACACAACGTCCTATCTGCAAATTCATGAACACATGAACACTGTCAATTCGACTTCCAATCTCTCTGATACAATGAGAACGCAGCATGTTGGGTTTTTAAGCTTCAAGAGAGGGCTGATTACCATGGAAACTGGTGACACTGCGCTGCATGGAACTCTGTGCTAGGTTTCTAAATTCATGCAACATTTTTAACAAAATAGCTTCCTCATAAATAACGTTCCTAACTAAGTTCCAAGGTAATAGGAAGCTTCCTTCCAAATGAACCTATGTTACCATCCAAAACATACAAAAGTTGATGCTGCTCCCTGAATATTCAGATATTACATTTTTATGACTCATCCCTGATTCGAGCCATTCACGCCTCCACGTGGAGACCAGAAGCCCTGCTGCCCGACAGCAACATGCCTGACTGTCCTGACAACGAATGCACGCAGGGAAATTTTGTGATACAAGAAAATATAACAACACTGCTGTGCCACCTGTGATTCCAGATTTTTCTGACACCTTGTAGAAGATTTTCTTTGAGGCAGAAATCAAGGCGGGGGGCAGTGAATGGGGTGGGGGAGAGAACGAGTGCACAGCTCAGGAACGCTGAGTCTACAGAAGTGAATTCTTGGTGGAAGCAGAGGCAAAGCGTGGCAGCGGCTGGGGAGTGGGGGGCATTTACAATCGATGTTTGAATTATTGACACACTGCCTCCCCCATGTTTATGCAGGCACATACACACCTCCCTCTCAAGAGTGAATAGCCTCCTATGGGAGTTGATCTTTGCTTTCTGGAGGGTGACTGACAGAAAGCAGGGTGTTCTGCTAATGTCTACTGATACAGTGCTATGCCAGTGGTTTCCAAAGGGGGCTCCAAGGCCTTGCTACAAACAATTTGCTACAAATTGTTATAATGCAGAATATGTAATAGGGATAATTTCATTTTTCATTTAATTTTGTTTCCGGTTTAATCTCACCGTGATTTGTCAGTGTTCAGGTGTTCAAGTATGACATCTAAACAATTTAATCTTTTGAAGCCTGAGCAAATTCATCTGATTTACTTGTTTTCTTTCAAAACCATGGGGGAAAAAGGCAGTTAGCAAATTATAACAATAGGAAGTATATATATGTATATATGATATATATGTCATCTTTGAGGTCCAGACCATGAAAAAGCTTGAAAACCCTGTGCTATGCTATGTCATTTTTGGATATGCACGCGCACACACACACACACACACATTTCAGCTGATGCTTTTAGCTGGTAAAAAGCCTCACTTCAGCACTCTTGGCTCTCGCTGTGAAGCACTTTAATCTTCCAGTGCCACAATTAAAACTTCCCTCTCAGATTGATCCAGTGGGGGTTTTGAAATACAGCCATGCTCTGTCATACAGCCTGAGCTCGCTCATCAGACACTGTCCAAACCTCTGTCAAGGTGAGCAAGATTACAGTAATGATGAAGATGCAGGTTTCATTTTCTGATGAGCACAGGACGGTTTCAGATTCAGGGGACGGCTGAGAAGAAGCAGGTCGGTGTTTCGTTTCAGCGGTTGCAAAAACAAATTGCTCAGGGATTTTCAGCCCCTGTTTTCCTGTGTGACTCAGCTGTTTCTGTATTGGAAACAGACATACAGTCATATTCAGCCAAATAATGACAAACCATCTAGACTTGATGCCTTAAACTGACCTATCTTTGAAACAACAATGAAGTATAAAGTCCTGTTATTCAAAATCAAATGGTCCAGTCAGTGTCATTCACTTGATAGTTTCATATTTATTATGGAACTGATTAATATTACACTGATTACATATCCAAAGAACTTAACCTAAATTTAATCTAATGAGACATTTTGGTATCAGTGGAACACATGAATATGTTTATCATTATCATTATTGTTAGTAGTATAAGTACTTTCTGCTCTTTCAGAGGTTTCAATGCTTTGGTATTTATACTTGAATAGTTTACCGATGATCAAACACACACATCTTGAACTTGAGAATCTCCACTATCCACTGGTCCTGTAGGCAGGCGCAGGGCTATAAATGGCAACTACAGCTTGATGAGTTACTTGATGAAAAGCCATTTCCTCTCCACATCACTCTGTCCAATTAGAGCATCCGCCCACCAGGCAGGTGCAAACTGCCATCAGTGTCCTCAGCCTGCACAGCACACAGAACAACTGCACTGTGAATTCTGACAAACTAAACACTATATATCAAGAGCCGCATGTAGAAATCAAAGCAAAGTGATTTCATTTGTTTTGGTTTGCCTCAGCCACACAAATGAGTCTATCCGTTCTTCACACAGTGGCATAACTTCCAAACATATGCTCAGACTTCAACTTTGTTGTTTTCATTTTGTCTGCATTGGCGCTCAGTGCTCACTGCTGTGGTGTTTCTGCCCTGCACTACCCAAAGATCACCTGTCAATCAAACAGTGAGGAAGGGACTGTGATGTCATTGTTCTTGGATTTTCTGTTTATGGAGTTTGGGTTTTTGTAGATGATGCATTTTTCTTTGTCTGTTCATTCTATTTACCCAGTGCTTCCTATATTTATACCAGAAAACTGTCAAAAAAACGTGTCCCTTCCCATGCAGCAGGAAGAGCTAGCAGATCCCGCGTGTTTAGAACAGCAAATAGAAAAGATTTCTGAACTTGATATAGTTTGTGCGCCAAATTATTGCGCTTGATCTGCACTGGCATGAAAGTAGAGCCCACAGAGGAGTCATTCCTCTTTTCTCAGGGTCCTATGCTTCCCAGGTTTATGTGGTACATAATGGAACCATGACAAAGGATTCTTTGTTCCCAGGACCCTATGTTCCCTAGTTCCACATATGTGCTCTCTGAGGGTCCTATGTTCACAGGGCCTATGCTCTATAGCACATAATGGGAACATGAAATAGATGTTTCCCTGCTCTGTATTTTGGGGGTTAGGGTTTTGTGAAGAAAAGAATATTGAAGTGGAGAACATAGGACCCCGTGGAACATAGATTTGCTTCCCCCACTGATGTTTATAATTTAAAGAAATGAGGAAAACCCAGCCAGTAGAGACACAGATAGAGAAGAGTCAAGTCTAATTGGCGGACAGCCATCGACTGGCCTCGCAGAATTACTGAGTTACTACTCTTCTGTCAGCTCTGATTTGTCTGCCAGTAACTCCACACTTAAAGAGGAGGAACTGTGTTGATCCCCTGGACCATTTACACACTGGCACTGCTCAGTGGGAGGGAGGAGGGATGCTACAGCTTTTAAGTCCAGTGTTCACTTTGTTTGGTAGACATCAAGCAGACCTGCCACCACTCCATATCACCATGCTCTTTGGCTTTTTGAAATATATGTGTGTGTGTGTGTGTATGTGCGTGTGCTCAGTCATGTGTGCGTGTATGCAAGCAAATTCTAGGCATTCTTATGTGACCTAGAATACAAATGACTGTTTATGTGCAAGTGTTATTTTATGCACTGTATATTTTGGTGCACACATTAATAAGCATACATGTGTGTATGTGCTCTGATGTGTGTGTGTGTGTGTGTGTGTGTATGAATGTGTTTGACCCTTCCACACTGTCTATTTTTTGGATGGCAAGCAATAACACAGATGGTCCATGAGGATGACACCCAGACGTTGCCGTGGCAACCGTGAGCCTTGCCGCCAAAAAGGCAACCTTTTACTGAGAACATCTTAGGCGACATCTCAAGCTCTGGCAGCATGCTCTCTGATTCTGTTTTCATCTGCAAAGTGATAATTCGATTTGTTTTTTTCTCAGAACATCAGATGAAATGGATTTTTGTTTTGTCTTTTCTCTCTTATGGAGTGGTTAAGGTGACAGCCTCCTCTTTGATTTTTAAAGTTTTCGGTATTAGGGGTTTGCAAAACAAGCAACACTGGTTTGTTCAGAAAGTGGGTCAAGGAAAGTATTTTCGGTGCCACTATGTAAAACCATAGTTGATTGACAATGGCTGAACCATTCTAGTGTTAAAAGAATTACAAAGCAACATCATAACTCTTTACTGAACCAATCCCTGACTTAGCCAAACCTGTGCTCCCTTGGTGCATGTTGTCAGGGTGGGGCTGTTCCCTCTATAGGCATAATTCCCTCACTATACTGTTGTGTGATCTGCTCTGTTTGCAGATTAGTTTGGGTGTGAAGGAGATCAAGGGAAATTACTTATGGAGCAAGAAATATACAGCTGTTGTTATCCTCTTCTGTAGGGAAAATAACAATTATAGTCTAGAATTGTCGTCTGTATGGCTGGATGGACTACCGATTGGTCCTGTGTTTTGAAAGCTGCAGGAATGCATGTGTTTGTGTATGTGAAATGAGAATTCAGACAAGCGCACAACGACTGCCCCACCCAAAGCCTTTCTCCACAGACAGACAGACTGATACAGACAGAAGGGAAAGAGAGAGTTGGAAGAAAAATGAATTCACTGAGTGTTTCCTAACAGTATGGTCTGATGTGTGCGTGTTCTTGTATCAGCATATAGCAAAAATCAATCTCCCTGTGGTCGATGGAGCACCCAGTGACTCCTGTCCTCAAAAGAGACAATAACCGAGCTAAGTGGACGCTTATAGTGCTCGCCTCATAAGCCCGTGACTCTATTTAAGAGATTTCCATTGAACCTGTAACTAAAATAAATAATAAATAATGATTAATAAATCCGACTACATGGAAAAGTGCAAAGGTATGCCAGTTAAATTGGAAGTTCACAACGAAATGGTGGGCCACATTAGTCAACAAGAAACAAACTTTTCCTCTGGCCATATTATTTGACAACATATTCAACTTCAATCTAACATTCTCTGTAGTTTTTATTTTATGATGGTATTAATTTATTGCAGTGTATACTTGATGACCTAGCATTAACAGCGAAGATGACTAACTACAGCTCACCTAACTAATGTTAGCTGCTAAAGTTTGCAAGGTGAGCTATAGAATCAGAAATCAGATCAGAAAATCTTTATTGTCATTATACCAAAAAGCATAACGAAATTGTGTGTGTTAGGAGAAGATCAGGGTTAAGGTTACAAAGCGTTAACGCTAAAGTTGGCTAGCTATTATTAGTGGTGTTTGCTAATACAAGAAGCATTTAATATTTCAGTTTGTGAAGTTTTGTTTGGAAGGGGAATTATATACTTGTTAATTTGTTGATCTGAGTTGAAAATAAAAGTTGAAACTGATAAATTCAGTTTCTTTGATATCAGTGAATGTTTTTATTGTCACTGGTGAACTGTTTTCACATTTTCATGCAGTTGTTGTGTAGGTGAGGGTTGGGTTGTCTCCTGGGAGGAGGAGTGGGTAGATGCCAGAGAGGGAAAGCAAGGCCTCTATAATAACCAGTAGGTCAGAATTATTGATTGAAGTATTATGGAAATCACAATATGGCCAAGTGCAATATCCAAGTCACAGAAGCTGCAAGTTTTTGATAAAATGTGTGACAAAACATTGTAAATAAAATAGTATAATATTTTATAATATCAGTTTTTATAATATATGTGTTTTCTAGATGTAAGAAAACATGTATGTTTGCCACAGACCCCAGCAAAAATCACGCCATCATCATTTTAATGGCTTTTTCAGTGAAAATGGAAATTATATTGCAAAATAAAATCATATCATAATGTGAATCGTGAATCATATCATAATGTAACATTATTGTAAATGTATTACTATTATTATTTGTTTTACCACATCGTTCGGCCTGTTTACATCAGTCTGGTTGGAGTCCAGAGAGAGACTGTAACATGGGTGAAATTGCTGCTGAGAGAGTAGCTTGTGCCATGAGATTTGAGTGTGGCTTGCATTTCCTAAAGTATGTTTTTTTATGTTGTTATTTTTAGTGGTTTACATTCTTTTAAAAGCATGCAAAGCAATTTTTTCTTCTGGTTTTTTCCCGTATTAAAATTGGCAAACTGAGATTTCTGGTTTGCCTGTTCATTGCCTATGCCCTCATCAAGAGCCCGTGTACACTTTTCTTATTTACTGAGCTATCTACGTTGTTTGTGTGGGGAGATAGTAGTGGTGAGAGTCTTTCACTGGAATTTGTGAATGCTCATTTAGGTGGCAGGCCACCTGGAATGCATGCAACACCCCTGGAAACCCCTCAAGAACCTCTGGAACCCTTTCAAGAAACCCGGGAGGTAGTTAGCCATATTATTGACCTTTCTGCAAGAGGGAATAATGAGGATTAGTTCCACTTCAACTCGTGTCCACCTCTGTCTTTAAATAAATGCTATGATTAAAATTCAGCACAATTCAAAACACAGAGCTGCTGAAATTGGCCATGTCACCAAGTCTGCTGCTGGAGTTCGTTTCCTTGATGGCGTATTGCCAAAAAGCACCATGCAGTCACTGATGCCAGGTGACAGATTTCATGTCTATATGGTCTGCGCTCAGTCCGTCCCTAAGCAGGCGTCTCCCATCTCGCTGACGGAACGGCCCGGTATTCATTATTAATGTGAGGATCTATCCATTAGTAACGCCCGGGGATTCAGGGGTGGTGGCGCGGATCGATGCAGCTTCTCTGGTTCGGATGATTCAAGGTGTTTCTGTTCGCCAAAGCGTTTTGGCTTCATCATGAGGTCAGATTGCTGAGGACCACAGGAGCACTGAAGCTGTTTTTATGTGACTTTACCTTCCATAGTTCACCAGATAAGGTAGTTCATGCTTAGATCCTTAGACAAAGCAAAGCAACCTTAACCCTAACCTTAACCCTAACCTAACCCTAACCCTTACACACAATCATTAGTATATGTCCTATCAAATTCAACTCTTTATTGGCATGAATGTTGAGGTTTCATTATTGCCAAAATAATAACTATCTCTCTGCAATTGCCTCATTTCCGCATCTCGCCCCTCCTGTCTCTTAAAACTTCTCTCACCTGGCCTTATCTCTCTTATTTCAGTTTCTATTCTCTCTGTCTTGTTTCCATGGCACCTATGGTACACACTCACACACATACGTACACGCACACACAAACACACACACACACACACACATATTTCTGATAGTATTGGAAGACAGGGAATTGCAAAAGATCCCCTGATTTGGGTTTCTGAAGGCTGATACTTTTGGGTTTGCGGGGATAGATTAACGTGTGTCCTTGCTTTGTGCCATTCACAAATCTCTTAGCACAACATGTTTTTGATGAACTCAAGGGTAAAGTTAAAATAGGAAGCCAAGTATTCTCAACAAAAAGTATTTACTGGTATTTTGGGGCCATAATATCTGCAATTGTTATTGTATTTGAATTCAGTGTGTTCATAGCAGCTTCAGGTCATTTCCGGTATCAGATGTTTTGACGCTGGACATCACCACTGAAACCCTGGATAAGGATAATCAGAGGTGGATTGTAAATGAAAGGCCAATGTTGGCTGACTTATTAGTCCAACTCCTGCTGTCACTGGTGGTAACGACCCCTGGGCCAAGCAATCAGCATCAAAAACAAACCCAGACTCTAGTGGAATCTGATAGTGTTCCCTGTGCTTTGTTCCCGCCCATTGCAAAATTTGACGGTCTGCTGTTGGAGACAAAAATTAGTCGTGATTGCTGTGCATTCAAGCGCATGACCTGCAGCTGTATTTGTAGGAGGAGGTTTATTTTCCCTGCAGACATATCAAGATTAGGGCCATGATAAGACTCCATAAAGTCAGGGTTTGATCTGGGTGCATAAGGTTGTAATTCCAGCTAAATGGGAGAGTGCAAATGGCATTACTGCCTTTACTTTTTCATCTGGTCCATTGTTTTGTTTTGGTGAATAAAGCCAGCTGCTCTGGAGGAGAGATTAATATCAGCAGAGTAGAAATCTGTTGGCTGAATTCATCGCTGAGAATGCAAAGAGGGCAGAAAGCAGAAAAGAAATGAGAGGACTGTGTACATTCTGTGTGATATGACAGGAGATGCAGCCTTTTGTTTTGTACTAAGGGAAAAAAGGGAATTGTGGCTGTTATTGCTTTAGCTCCATTCAGCTTCCTGTGGCTCATATGAATTGTGTGGGAGGCTGATTGCTCTTCTTTTGATTTTCTCCATCTCTATACATTGTTTACTGATGGTGTCCATTCCAACTGCCGGGTTTGAATGCAGGGAAGATGATTCAGCTTCCCATTTTTCTGCAGCTATGAGATTGGATTGAAACTGGCTGAAGCCTTATTGACCTGAGCCAGACCTTTGTTATTGGTGTGTATCTGCTGGTCATTGACAACCAAAATAGCCATGGGCAAATAGATCCATTAAAAATCTGATTTTGTTTTCTAATGGTAATGGTGTTGTGTGTTAATCCAGGGTGTTTGCTGATCCTTAAAAGTTTTTAAGTGGCATAAATTCATTTTTAATAATAATATTAAGCTTTAAAAGTTATTGATCTCAAATTTGAATTTATGAGGTCTTAATTTTGTTTTTTAATCAGTCTTTTAATTTATTTTGGTAAAAATTACTCAAGCTCTACTGCATGAAATTCAACTCTAAACTTACCAGTGAACCTAATACTTTCTGTATACTGACATGCTTCACTTGTTGGGAAGATGCCTGTTGTAGATTAACCTAATCAACTTTACACCTACTGTCATATGTTACATTTACATGCATACAGGAAAGCACATTATTAACTTTAGCTTCTGTAGAGAGAAATCGGCAAGAATCATGGGACTTGCCAAGTCCTAAAAAAAGGTCCTGCTTAGATTTATTCCTGCAGCAGCTTCCTATCTCAGCTAAAGGGGTCCATTAGAGTTATGTGGTCAATAACCGAGCAAATTCCTTTCTAAAACTGACCTCAGCACACGACCAATACTGTAGTACTCACTTTTACACTTACCTGCAATGCTCATTTGAATAACTAAAAGATTATTTGTCCAAAAATCTGTCTTAAATTTGGTTAGAATTTATCTCAAAAAGGTCTTAGGAAGCATTAAATTTAATTTTCTGATACCTGTAATTCTCTAAGCCTCCCACCTCAGGTGACAGAAGCAGTGTCTTGTGGGTAACGCTGTGGGAAGGTAGACAAAGAGCCATGGTAATTAGACAGAAAAGGTTACCTGGTTACATCAGTGTGTGTGTGTGTGTGTGTGTGTGTGTGTGTGTCTGTGTGTCACCCTGGCAGAGAGTAAAGCACTGTTAAAGCCCTGTATGGCTACCAGGCCGCAAGGCCTGATGAGCTGACCTTCTGTAAAGGAGCTCTGATACACAATGTGTCCAAGGAGAATAATGGCTGGTGAGTCCACACAGCTCACTCAGGGGCAAGAGAGAGAGAAGTAATATCATATTTTTCCAAGGCCAATTTCATAACAAATAAACATGAAAATGAAGCCAGCTGCAGAGTAT
>OMLB01018556.1:0-19790 GCA_900302555.1 Myripristis jacobus | reverse complement strand
GTTTAAACGTGTGTGCGCTCTTGCCAGCATCGCTCAGTTTCTGCAGGAGGCTGGTTCATCCCTATAGGATCCCCACTAACACCGATGACGAGACATGATCTACACACTTCCCACTCACCCCATTTCACTCTGAACTGGGATTTCATCCACTGGTTTATTTCTTGCATGGATGATAACGCTGCATATTCGTGGATTTCTCATATCCCAACTAATTTGACTCAAACCCGGGATTGCTAAAAAAAAAAAAAGAAATAATACTAACAATAATAATTAAGGGCTCCAAGTGGTTTCCAGAGGTTCCATGGTGTGTGTGGTAGCAGTTCAGCCTGCCTTGGACATGGGACCGTGTGTCAGCCGTGAGGGATCCGGCACCGGAGGAAGAGCGACTTCCTGAAGGAGGAAAAGCTCGTCTTCAGGATTTATTTGTTTAATTAACTATTTAATTAATTTAATTTTTTATATCTTACGCCGGGGAGGGGGAGCTGAGGGTCTTGCGCGCCGGAACGATGCGTCCCAACCGCGGCTTCATCCTGCTCCTCCTCAACGGAACCGCTTGTTTGGTAAGAAAAGAGTGGGAGAGGGGGAAAAGTCAGGGTCAGGTCATCATGCATCCTGCTCCGTTAGCTTCTGTTGTACATTTAGTGGCTTCTGCATGCGTGTGACCGCTGCGTCTCGGAGCCAGGGGGGCTCGATTCAGTTCACTAAACCCTGAGTGGCAGCCTACAGCAAAGTCTCTGCACCCCGGTATCTGCTGCTGCCAAAACCCTCCAAACTCGGTTATTTCAATAGATCTAATTTCTGAGGACAAATCCGGGCGATGACTGATGGCTGTTGAGATAGTATTAACATTTTGTCGATATGATAAATGAGCAGGCGTAGGTCACCAGACTCTTGTAGAAACGCAGCTTGGAGGGATCCTAAATGCTCCTCTGATGTGTGTTTGGTTTAGATAAGGCTTCCAAATTCATTTCTGGAGAGGTTTGTCCCGCAGTTGTAATTACATGAACAACGAGGCTAAAATGTGCTTACTTAGGCTTAAACCGCGGCCAGTGCCCCATACCATACCCAGTGGAGCCGTGCTTGCAGCGTCCAGAGCGCACCGCGCCTCCGATAAACACACAGTCTGTGGTCTGTCCTGTGCGTATTTGGAGCGTACAGCCACACCGTGCAAATACACCCTCCTGCTTTGCAGATCTTGGGGTTGTTTCAGTGGATGTAACATGACTGCACACTGAGGAAAAAAACAATGCGCGAAACTGTAAATTTAATGGACCACAGGCAGGCTTACTCTTTCACTGTAGTCCATTGTCCCGAGTCAGTGATCTAGCATTAAACAAAAAGTTGGATAAACTATATGAGCTCAAATCAATGAACTCTTTGTTCCAGTGATAGTAACCAGAAGCAAGCCTCACCAATATAAAATAATCATTAAGAAAGCATTTATGCGGTCAGGGGAAAAAAATTAGGTGTGAATTTTCTTTATTAAAAAACCTAAATAGCATATTAACTTAGACAAACCCGGTGGTGTGCACTGTGAATTCAAAAGGTGGGTCAGCTCAATTCGGCAAATTAAAACAAACAAAATAAGGATAAACCGAGTTAAGGTGGGTTTACTCTCCACTTTGTCTCTGGCCTAAACTATAGAATGGAGGTCCCTCTTTCACTTTACACAAGACTGACTAAATACAGTTTCTCCTAAAGAGTTTCAGCAAGGTGATGGCTGACTTAATACCTTTAGACAGGGGCTCATATTAAGTCAAAGACCACTAAATAGCAAATGTTATGCCAAGCACCTGGCAAGCTTTTTGTCCCAGGGACCCCCGGCTGAGGTGATTTTGACTGTCAGATATGATTAAGTACAGAATTTATACTGCGAGTGGGGAAGTAGGAGAGCATACGGATAGTGAGATCTCTGGTCAGACTAGCCGTTCTCATATTCTGCTCTCCTAATGGGCTAGTAAGTGAAATAATAATAAAACTGACCTTTTATATTATACTTGGGGGCCCCTTGAGCCCTCCCAACAACCCACACTTTTAGTAACCACACTCCTAAAACACCAATGTGTGATATCAAATGTCCATAATAGTTTAATTAATGCCTCCAAAATTTTGGGACTCAGAAATCAAGCTTCAATCACCTATTCCCATTTCCTGTAATTTATTAAAAAGACACCTTTGATGAGAAATCAGCTCTTGATTAACATGAGAAAACTTTGAACGATCCTTCCTTGCGGAAACCCCTGTGCTGAGAGGCTTAGTGATCACAGAGCCCAGGAAATGAACGGCTCTTTTTTTTTTATATCATCAGCAAAGAGGTGGAATGGAAATATTCAAGTGATGTTTTGGCATTTCTTCAAAGGTGACCTTGCGATTTCATGTGAAAACATTAGGACTCAAATATGTTGTTGCTTCAGCTGAAATAATGGCTTTTGTGGTGATTTGATATGTTGCTGGCCAGGCCTACAGACTGCAGCACAGTCCTAATTGACAAAACACAAAGATTTATTTATTTCAGACAAAGCTGTTTAGACAGATTAGTGTGGAGAGAAAGAAGAGGCCACACACTGACTCTAAAATATGAGGAAGAAAAGGCTCAGATATTTCATCCATTGTATTGCTGGAAGAATGTGAGATGATAGGCTTAACACTCACTCTTCTGTTGTCTCTGGTTCTGGGAGCATTTTAAAGCTGCAGGGCTGTAGCCTATTGTAACCTAGCAGGTCTGCAGCTAATGATAATGAAATTAATTGGGCTTTTTTTCTTCCTTCAGACCATGTATCTATGAAAAACGTACATGACATCCCTCAGCAGGAGATCTTGGGTAATTCATTAGCCGCGTGACATTGATAAATTATGGCGCAATTAATAAATTAACTAACTTTTTATTATACGACAGAGCTGTGATTAATAATCATAAAAGCCTACTATGCGTTAAAATTCAATTTGGATCATTTTCTATTGTAATAGCTTTGCAATTCCCACAGTGTGTTCAGGTCTCAAGGGACATTTTTCTAGTGGATACTAATATAGACTACTATTAACACAAGGTGCCACTGCGATTGTTGTTTATATGATGGATGATATGTTTCAAGTGTTAATTATTGTCAGTATTTGAATGGAAGGTTATGAATAATATAAACCATTTCAGCTGCGTAATTGACTGCTGGAGAAATTGTGTTTATTTTTGGCAGGGGCTACAGTTATTTTTCATCTTTGACGCTCAGGAAGCTGACTAGATTTGTTTTCAGTGAACTAAATGGCTTAAGCGTGCAGTTTCACAGCATCAAATGCATATATCAGGAAAATAATCTGTGAAATATTTACAGTGATGATATTTTATATTTACCTGGAATCAGCCATCTCACAAAGTGATTACCTGCCAGTAGACGGTTGAGGAGAGTCAGGGTGTGAAAATTACAGCCTCTCTAACTTACATAATTGACCTCTAAACACATTTAGAATATGCAAGGAGACTCGAGTGGATGAGATAAAGCTCGAAGCAGAAGACAGCGAGGAACGACAGTTGCCTATAGAAGATAACTATGCACATGGGAAGGAAGATGAAGCAGGGGAACTACAAAGTGGTGTAAAGAGGACAGAAATGGGAAGGGAAATAGTGAGCAAGACGAGGTCAGTGTCTAGAAATGAGCTAGATAATGTGCTAAAAGATGAAAAAGTTAGACGTCACTGGTGGAAGAGAATACGCCTCTCAATCACTGATCACAGATTCAGGGATTTACTTTCCCTTGCGATGAAACAATCCAAGCAAATCCAAGAAAGACTCTTAATGCATGTGCAATTAATGCCGCAGCAGTAGCTGAATGGCATGCAGCATAAAGTTCATGATTTAAATGTTAATCTACAGACAAGTTAGTGAAATCTGGGGTCGCACCAGTGGTTCACTTGGTAGAGTGCATACTACGTATCCTTACTACAGCGGCCTGGGTTTGAATCCTGCCTGCTCCCTTTGCGTGCAGGTCATCCTCTCTTTTTCCTGTCTCTCTACTATCACCATCAAATATAGCCAAAGTGCCAAAAAAATCTGAGAAAGGGTATGAATAAGCTCTTCTTTCCCCCTAAAATAATGCTAACAGAGGGATGGAGTGCCTTTGAGCAGTGTTAAACTCAAAACTGCTCCAGCTGACTGTGTTACACTCGAGCCTTTTTTGGAAATAAGCATTTGCTCTTCCCCAAATTGTTTGCTTAAGTAAAAGTTTAATTAAAAGGGTACATTTTAAAATGTAAGTATACATTTTAAGGACTCTCTGCCTGCTCAGACACATGCAGGAACAGATTGATACACACAAACATACATAAATACACAGGAGGGTTTATTTGTCGTGGAGCTCTGGTCTTGGATTTGCATTGTAACCTTCAGACATAGTAAAGATCGCTGGGTAGAAGCTCTGCTCCCTTATACATTCCCACATTGAGCTTGCAGCCGCTCTCTTTCACACAAGATGAGAATATTCTGGAAGGGATGTGATTTGCCTCAGGTAGCTTCTCTGCGGCCATGAGAGACAGGACTCCTTTATATTCCCTCTGATTGCTTTCAGCGCAGACAGACACTGGTCATCATGGTTGATAACTGAATTCCCCAATCTGTAGCTGTGTGCAGAATGTCATTTCTGTGGAGATTTTCAGAGGCATTCCAAGGCCTATGTACCATTCCTTCCTTTACTGTGCTTGTATGTAATTTGAAAACAGAAATTAAGCTGACATTAGGATGTAGCACCTATACGCTGTCTATTTTCAACCTCCAACTAACATCCTCCATGTGACTTTCTCATCCCCCAGCACCTTTACTTGTTTAACTATTATTTAAATGAAATCAGTTTAAACAAATCATTCAATCGAAGCTCACCAAAAGCCACACAGCCTTTTACAAAAGTAAGGAGCACACAGGCTATACAACACAGAGAAACAACAATAGGACAGTTAAATCGCAAATATAGCAGTTCAGCTGGCACTACACATTGTTTGCGTGGCAGACCCCAAGACAGCATTGGGACATCATTGCACAAACACATATTGTACAAACATGAAGAGAAGCAGAGGCTGTCTGAGGTTAATTCTAACCACGTCAGACTCCTTTCCCCATTTGGGCTTGTCAAAAAGCCTTTGATTCATGTTTCTTATATACCTGCCATCCTCTCAGGGTCGCTGACCTTGTCCACCCAGATACATCCACAGCTAAGCAGAAACACCACCCTGGTCCTGTGAAGACGAACACAGATAGAAAATCCTTACTGTCTCATACAGAATATATTGCACGCAGACACAAATGTGAGGCAGTGGCAGCAGCCTGAATACTAATTGCTCTTGCCTCTTGTCTTTCTCACTCTCTCGCGTCTCTGTCTCGTTCCCCCCTTTGCCGTCATTCTTGCGATCTGTATGTCAGACCATAAGCTCCTACTTGATCCACCATCCATCTCTCTGAGTCTCTCACATGCAGGCAGCCAGCACACCAAAGTCGTTCATTATTGTCAAATCTCTATCATAAGAGGAGAATCAACTACATAAACACAATAGCACCAGGGGCTACGGAGACAACAGTGCATTGTGCTGATCACATCTGTCCTGTACTTTGTCCTGTGAGCACCATGGCTCTGTCAAAAGGGGGCGATTTTAGTGGGAGAATTAGCAGGCCGTGGCATCGAATTTATACACTCCTCTGTTAGCTATCCATTAAGGGCAGAAGAACGATTTAGCAGACCAGCATTGGTTAAATTAGTTCGAGCACCTAGCAAAAAACTTCAAAAGCAGAGCCCAAGAGCATCACTGAGACAATATATATACATGAATAAACATTGCTCCAGAAGGGGCAGGAAGAAGGGTTGCTGGTGTTATAATGGACAGGCTCCGTGGCTTCCTGCCCGGGGTACAAAACAGCTTGAGTTATGCACAGCCACGGCATGAATGACCCCAGAGGTGCGCCTTTCCCCTGACCACCCGCTGAGGAACACCCACCCCCTGCCATTTCCCCACCTCCCCCAAGCCTCCAGAAACTCCACCAGCACAGCTCAGACAGCGAGGGAGATTGAGCAACACAGAGAGAGAGAGAGAGAAAGCATGCTCCCTGACACACTGTCAGCCTTTCACAGTGAAGCGCAACGCTGTCCTGAGACAGAATACACTGTCTGCACAAGCCAGCGCAATTTATTGTGGCATAGCTCTCTGGTAGACTGCAGGGGAGACAGAGCAGACCCTCGAAGAATAGATGTAGGTTTGTCTGTTGATTTGGATAGCTAAGGGTAGATTAAGGAATATGGCTAAAAGAAGAGTGTCTCATAGCCTGGGGTGCAATGAGTGGGTGTAACTCACAGGGGATACAGACACAGATGCACACAACTTTCACATGGACGGATAACTAAGAATAGGAAAATCCATTGCAGACGTTTTAATTTGAAGGCTCTGCTAAAACCGATAATGGTGAAAGTTGTTTTACTGCATCGTGGAAATGCAGAATGACCACACCGTTTTGGGATGTGTCAAAATATTACCGCAGAATGAGATTTTTGCAGCCTTACAGTATCTAAGCTTCCAGACGATATTAGATAGGGTGATGCGGGACCTAAGGAGGGGGGGGGGCGCTGGCTTATTTGAAGTGGGGGACACTGGGCTGTCACTATATGTTAGTACCGACAGAAACCGAAGCTATCCTGGTGCAGCAGGCTGCGAGTCTTGTGCCGACCTCGTCAGCGCGGGACTGCAGCCGCCGGTTACCTCTCCGCAATGAGACAAGGGAGTGAAAGCCCATTTGTATTCTCAATTCCCTCACAATCTGTAAACAGCCTGTTCTGCTTGAATGAACCTGCAGTGTGGAGTTCACCAGCATGCTGCCCAGTGATTGTATGGTGATTTTCAGGGTCAGAACTGTGTGTGTGTGTCCAGTCAGCGCTCTCTGAGGGTCTTTACGGGGGTTTCCAATTAGAGCGGTGCAGTACCATAGGGATTGGGGAATTAGGCTGAAAAGCTTGAAAGAGAAGATTTAAGTATAGCACATGGATAATAGGAAGGATTTTTGCAAAGTGCAGTTAAATTGATTTGAGAATTGCTAAGATATTTATGTGTTGAAGAAGAATATAGAGCACTAATGATGTCATGTGCAGTTGTCGGAGTCGGCTACATGTTTGTTTGTTTTTTTTAATCTGTATTTTTCCAGAGAAAGTGAGTTTGAGCAGACGTCCTCTTTTCCAGCAGTTGACTCCTTCATGTTCACCTATTCAGACATAATGACACCTGGACCATGACCAGTATATTCAAAAAGAAAGTAGGCTCGTTCCAGTGTACTCAAAAAGTCCAGAAGAGGGCGGGGCCTGTGTGAGAAAGACCGCAGGTTATAATCTTGTAACCGTAGTGCGATAAACACAGATGGAGACCTCTACTGGACTCTGTGAGTAATACTCTCCTCAAATCACACGCATCGACTAGCTCACTGAAATTTACATAAGTGCAGTCTGCCAATCAGGACAGCTGGCCCAGTGTGTGCGTGGTCAGTGTATCAAGCTACCCGCAGCATTTCTTCTTCTGCGAATGGCAAAAAAAACTGGCAGGGGTCAGTTGTGATAGCACTGATTTTGCATCCATAACCGTCTTCAGGGAGCGGTATAGGAGCAGCAGTGTCCACAGGTACAGGGCTCCGCCTGTGGTTAGAGCTATCTCACACAGGCTCCACCCTCTACTGGGTACAGTGGCTGCAGCCTGATGAATGAATGCCCTGACATGACATTACAATCAGCCAACAGCCTCACTGAGTCCCGACCTGACTACTGATTAATTTGTCACGACCCTCTTACTTTTCCAGTGTAGACTGCTTGGGAAAAATAAGGAGCCCAATCCATCTCAGTGAAAACATACAATATGAAACTAGGTGGACTGGCAGGCCTAAATTCGTAAGGGTAAAAGGTCATGCCAGAGACAACCTGCCCACCTCATTGACCAGGATAATCAAGGAGCTTGGGGAGAATGCAGGTGTAATGACCAGGTATAATGAAAGGGGGGTCAGCTGACACTCACACCTCCAAGAGATAGAACCATATGAACAGACAGACCACACACCACTGCCACAATGCATATGGAGTGTGCATGAACCATAGTCGGAGGGTCTATTCCCACCTGCCTATAGGCTTGGGAGATGCACTCACACTGCCATTTGGCAAGGCGCTTCTTTGGATAGGACTTTGCCAGCCACACCATCCCCATAGCACACAAACAGCTGTTCAGTCCGTCAGATCGCGGCTGTGCCTTCAACATAACATGGCAATGTGCGTACTGGGCATAGCAGATGCAATTTTGCCTGCCTGTCTCCCACGTGGGGTGAAGGACAAAATGCATCCAGCTGTATCATTCACAACTGAAATGAACTCCTTATGTTCTTAAGAACAAAGGAAGGGCTCGGTCTGAGAGTAGCACCACTTTAATCACCACGAAGCAGCTGGGGTGAACCAAAAAGGCACATAACTCACTGACTCTCTTGGCTGAAGTCAATGCAAACAGCAAAGCTGTCTTGAATGACAGCGCTTCAGAGAGGAGCGCCGCATGGGCTTGTACGGCTCCATAGCCAGGGCTTCGAGCACCAGCAGCAGTTCCCATTGGAGGGTGGAGGCATGCATCACTGGGCGTTGTCTCCTGACCCCTTGAAAGAAATGTTTCACAAGGGGGTGGGCGAAGACCGGTCTGTCGCTAAAACACTCATGACAGGAGGAAACAGCTGCTGCATACACTTTAATAGTAGCATGAGACAGCCCCTCCTCTAGCAGATTTTACAGAAAGGAGAGAATAGATCCGACTGCACATGTCAGGGGATCTAACCTCCTTTCCTCGCACCAACAATGGAATCCCAAATATTTTGCTTTGGAGGAGGCAATTGTGGATCCCACCCTAGCAGCCTGGATAGACTGTATGACCCCTACAGACAAACCAGTCTGCATTAGCCTGTCCCTCTCAGCAGCCGAGCCTGTAGAACCGTTGAGCCGTTGGTTCAGCATGGGCATCGTGCCTATGGTGCCCGCCTCCTGCGACAGAGCGCCCCAGAATGGAGGAACTGTCCAGGGTTGGACTGCTAGAATTTTGTCATTTCTGCATACCACAGTGCTGTGTGGCGGCCCGGCACGACCAGGACGACCATCAGTTGCTCTCGTCTTACTCTCTCCAACAGTGGAGGAATGAGACAGAGAGGAGGAGGAAGCTGTCTTGGCTATGGCACGTCTGCAAAATGACAGCCAGTGCTGTCACAACTGAGCGCCACCACAGTTTTTCTTGCTGATCGCTGAGGGAGAAAGGATGCCGATAGTTTGGTACACAGTCTTATGTGCTGTGCAGACCGTGCACACACTAGGCAGGCCGTCCTGATCGGGCTGATTGTGTTTATGTAAATGTTAGTGCGCTAGTCTGTGCATGTGATTGGATGAGAGTATTACCCACAGAGTCCAGTAGAGGGCGGAGCCTGTGTGAGATAGAGGCTCATTGATTTGTCAACGAGTGGACTTCACTGGAGCAAGTGGAGGCTAAGTGCTTTGCTATATTTATATATTTATATATTTCAGTCGGCTCAACTCACATATAAGAAATGTATTTATTAAAGGATGAAGTGTGACAGTGGGTTTGACTTTGGCAGACAAGCTTTATGTTAGCTGCTGCATACATTTGGATCATAAATCATGGTTCTATACATATTTTGTAGGGATTAAAGAAATCCCCCCTAGAACGTAAAAACAGATGCAGGCAGGTCCAGCTGTGGAGGAGGGGGGGTTAAAGCGTTGCTGGAACACAGCGGCAGGGCAGCTAGACAAGCACCCTGTCAAGGTAAGCTGACATGACATTTAAAAGGCTTTCAGTTTAGAAAGTGAGATGATGATTGCTTAGCTTCGAAAAGCGGACCAGTCAGGAACCAACCAGCTGATGGTTTCCTGATTGAACCACCTTGCTCATACACTCTGTTATTATAACTGGGCAGCTTTTTATGTACTATCCAGTAGTTTTACATTCATTCAAGCGCATTTTTGCTCAAGTATTGTATTTAGCCACACAATTTTCGTAATAAGAGTGGAAATTTTGTCCGTTCTCCATAATCATCAGAAACTCAACGATCATAAAGTGACAAATTGTTGAGCCTTTCAATGTGAGCAAACAGTCAACAGAGATCAGAAAAGTAATAGGCTTTTACTTTGTTGGTGTAATTTCCAAATCTCACACTAAGCCCTTGATCTCAGATTTTCCACCTTAAAGTGCCTCTAAGTAGCTACACAGATAGAAAAACTTTGTTTTTTTCCAAATTTTACGACAATGTCACATTCTGTACATATTCTGTATCTGCTGACTGCAACTCTTCATCGAAGTAAAATAGTCACACCCAAGAAATTATTGTTTTGTGGCTGTACCATTACCATTATCAAATAGAAAATATCTTGATTTATTGTTCAACATTTTATTCACACTTCCGTGTAGTGCAGTAGGACATATTTGGTGTCTTTGAAAACCTTGGGATCTCCTCTAAGGAAATAAAGCTGAAGTTCTGTGGGGTTGAACAAAGCTCAGCCACACAGCATGCATTTATAATGACAAACGGCACTGATGGGGCCGGCAGGGTTGAAAAGGTTAAAAAGAATGTCCTTTGAACTTGTACCAAAAAGATCACATCTAAAAATGTTATTTACTTATCTTTAATGAGCTGCTATTACTACCTAGGTTTTGAGCTACTGTTTCTACAATAGCACTTTCATTTCTGCTTACGTAAATTATAAATATCAGCAAAATATCAACAATGGAACAATACTTCTACTTGAGCTGCAATTTCTAGTACTCTTTCCACTACTATATATAGCAAGGGGAGAGCAATACTCATTTTCTTGCCCCCATACAGATTGTTCAAGCCAGTCTGGGGATTCAAACCTTCAAATATCCGGGCCTCAAGGCCACTTCCATATGCTCTATAGGCTACTACTGCCCTGTTTGTGTTTATAAGCTCTTGGGAAAGTGTTCAAAATTCAGGAGCAGAAATAATCTGACAACAAAGCCTGATAAGACAGCACCCAGGTGGAGGCTTTTACACCCAGACCTCCATGAGACGACAGTAACATCCCCTCAGCTTTTATCAGACAGGTGTGAATACTGGAGCAGCACTTTAATCAGCTCCGTCCCGTCCGCCCCTGCTTTGCTCTCTGCTCCCAGGAGGAACCGTCTCCCATAGTGTCCCCCTACCGCTCGGCTCCGCCACCTTGTCAATATCTTATAATGTAAAAATTTGATAGCCAATTCAGAGCCGGGTTTCTCCCTCAGCATACAAAACGAACCCTCATCCACTGGGATCCCACAACTGAACCCGTCCAGAATGAGCTGGAGGTGGGAATATGAAGACAGAAAAGATATAGGGGGGAAAAGAGGAAAAAAAGGAGAAGATTAGTGTAGCGAGTTTGTTCGCTCATTGCACTTCTAAGCTCTGGCGACCCCCTAGAAGCTGTAGTAAATTATTCATTAACAGTCAAACGGCTTGTTTCTTGTGAAATTACCTTTCTGTCTCTCACCTCTTTTCAGATTCACACTAGCCAGAAGAATAATTAGTTATAAGGGCACAGCCATTTTCAGACTTTAATCATGTAACAGAGAAGTCTCCTGCAGTGAGCATATTAGATCTGGAGATGGTGAGAGGACAGAGACACAGAAAAAAAAAAAAACATAAAGCAATGACGAACACTTAAGAAATCTGAGCAGCCTGGGCTGTTAATTAAAAATTGATGACATATTAGAGATGAAGATTTCAACTCAACAGCCAGAGGAAAATGGAGTGCTTATTGAACTTGTCAGCTCCCCAGGACAAGCACACGCTTTCAACCCTGCTGAGTGGCTTGACAGGCAGGTTCCCAGTATATCGACCACACTGTACACACTGTAGTTTCAGGCAGCCAAGAGGTGAAATTTGAATGTGTAAACTCTAGCACAAGTGTAATTTTGGAACAATAGCCTACTTCTGTGGCTGACACACTGGCCTGTCACTAGTGCTGCGCTTTGTGTGCGAGTTATGGCACAGATTTGAGTTAAGTTGCTCCCTGATCTCCGTGCTGTATTATGGCAATAGTGTGTTACCAGCACCAGGGGAAGGGGGTTAAAATGGTGTACCTGTCAGTGTAACAGGCTGATTATTGCCTGTGGAACTGGCAGGCCTGTGCCCCCTCCCCTCCCTTCCCACTTCTCCCCCTCTCCTGCTGGGAGAGAGAGGCCTAGGGCCTGTACTCACTGAGGCTGAATGACTCACAATTACCACAGCGACCGAGCCTGCAGCCACCTCCCATCCTCTCCAGCCGTTTCACTGACTCACTTAGCACATATGACAAATGACAAAATCACCCCGAACCTCCACCCCCACACTAAGACCTGATTGTCCATCGCCCACACTTTCCCTACAGTACTTGTCGCTGGGATAGATTTTGCCAAGCTCCATGAAACAAAACAAACTTATACTGAAAGCAACACAGTGTTTCTCTGCAGAAGAAAGCTTTTCAGAAGCAGTATTGTACCGTGGAAGAATGTTAACATCCATATCTTAATATGACCAATTAGACAGTACTCCCCAAGCACTGCAGTGGATGCCCTGGAAATGATCCACCATTGCAATGGAGGCTCCAACTCCTGTTATTGATGTGAGCAACAGGCAGAAGCACTCCCTCAAAGCTATGAGCTGACCATAGTTCATGTTAGAGAAAAGCGACTTTTTGGGCTGCATTTTAAATATGAAAGAAAAAGATCCTAATGAATTCCCAAGGCAACCAGCATTAGTGCTTGACAGTTCATAAAATAATATGGGCTTATGCATGCTAGAAAAGTGAAAATAGTCCACTAAAGTGAAATATCACTTTAATGGTTTGGCACTGTAAATTTAGCAATGAACACTGGGGTTATTCTTCACTGTTTCAACTTGCTTACATTGCATATGTCAAGGTTGGGACCAGCCTGGTAGTTAAATCTTACACCTCATATACTCCCTCAGTTAAATGTGCGGTAGAGCTATTTTGTCCTCAATGTGACTGCAGAGATAGCTGGAACAGTGTGCAGTTTCCAAAATAGAGTCAAAACGTAATATAATATGTGACTAATAATTAAAAATGAGTTATGTGTGCCTATGTAATGTGTGACCTCAGTGACCCCGTTGTTCACAGGTGCACCACACCACCTAATGTTTGACACAAGCAAATACAAAAAGCAAATACATGCAAAGACACATCCTATAGGCTGCTATCTCCAGCCAGAAAAAAACACACTAATAATTAAGGTACTCGTGAAAAAGGCATCATGTTGATGGTCCAGTCCACACAGCATGTCCTGTCTTACTGAGGTACTGCAGTAATCATTACAGCTCTGGCTACAATGTGGGGCTTTTTTCAGAGCCATATTAAGCTCATTCTAACATTTGTCTTTGACAATGATGCTGCACACTGAATCTGACACCTCCAGCAGTGCCAGACACTTAAATCTTCTGTTGAACAATAGCACAATGCTCACTTCATCTCTCCTCCTCTAGCCTGGCCCTTCAGACTCGCTAATGAAGACACTGCGAGAGAGAAGGATGCCTTGCTCAGTATGTAAGCCACAACAAAGCATACTGCAACATGTTTTTGCTCACATATGATGAGTGCTGGCACCATCGGAGAGTCACTCCAGACAAGTGATGGTGATGGCGAAATTACCAGGATTATAAAAGCAAGGGGCAGGTCCATAGAAATCAAGAATGACACATTTCCAAGAACCCCTAAGGGGCCTTTTTGTAGGACACTGCAGGGACTCATAAGTGCCGTCTGGGGAGGCAAGCAGAGTGCTACCCTCTGTGCCCAGCAGCCACTGGCTCATTGAAGAAGAGAAATCAAACACAAACTGGTCTTTCAATAGAAACCATGGGGAATGGACTATTTGTCATCAAAGTCATGCCGCCTGGCCCCAACTCCCCTGGCAAGGAGAAAAAAAAAAAAAAAAGACATGTGAAGAGATTAAAATCAATATGTCTTCAGCTCTCCCAATTTTTTCCCATTCATTATTAATGAGTTAGGGATTCTCAGAGATGTTACCACAACTATCTGATTCAAGAGGAAGGAGTCCTTGTCAGAGCCGTTGATGGTTTTTGTCTGAGCATCGGTCCCTGTGGTGAAGCTGAAGGATCTGAGCAGCAGTGTAGTGTAGCAGAAGTCAGGTAACCAGAGGAGAGGGCGTCTAGCCCCCCGCGCCCACACGGGAATAAAGCAAGATTAAGGGAAAGGGAGTCCTCTCATCTGAGTCCAATACCAGACCACAACCACAACAGCGGGGATCCTAGCAAGGCAGTTGCAATGCGATACACGTTGTTATGAAAGGAAATACATGTTTTTAGAGAGACAGAAAATCAATATCGCTGACTGACTGTGGTGCAAGTGAACAAATCTGACTGAACTTGAAAAACCTACATAAGATGGAATAAAAATGAGTAAGACTTAATAATCCTGACTAAGCCTGTGTAAGGAAGCCCTGGCAGTCAAGACAGTGGATGGATCAGAGCACAGACAGAGAGACATGCATTATGTATCATTGCAAAACCCCTACGCTCTCAGGGCACAGCACAACCACACACATGCACAGACACACACAAATTCACTCCGTCACTCACTTAATTGCTCCCTCACTCACATTTGCGTAAAGTACCGTTTACAGTTTGTGTTAATCATCATCCACAGCGGGCAGACCTCACACAACGTCCTGTCCACAGCCAGATCAAAGACAACAGAATAATGCCGGATGCTTCCGCAGAACAAACGATGCAGACTACCTGTTAATGGATCATTATTGAATAATTACCCATTACTTTGCTCTCACATTCACACTATCTTCACAAAGCCACTGCTGAGCTGAGCACAGCCACACTGTCTTATCTCTTCCTCTCTCCTCTTCGCCTCCCCGCAATTGATGTTAACATCTGACAGCTTTGTGTGTGTGTCGATACAGTTTTTTTTCTTTAATTAAAACATTGAAAGCCTTAATTGGGCATTAGGCTTTATTCTTCTGCCCCCCTATCCACCTTTCATCCTTCAAGCAAATCTATCAAGGCAATAATAGTTCCCCTGTATTCACACTCACACTAAAAGTCCGCCATATAACTAGATTCCCAATTTAGTCTACATTCCTGAACATCTTTACATTAGTGTTAAATGAATTTAAGAGTTCAGGCTGTACATGGGCAGAGAAATGACACGTTAACCTGCGATGTCTTCAAGAATCCCTTTCTGAACCAGTCCATGTCCAAGTTGGGTAAATCTGAAAATGCATCTTGTGTCTCTGTTTTGGCTTTACGTCCACGTGCAGGCGAACATGTATAAACTGCAAGATTAATGCTAGACTGTGGTCAAGATCATATGATAATCCTTTGTCAGTGTTTTCAAATAGCTCCATTTTCCCTGTCGTTTTCAAACGGACAGACTTTGGAGAGTTTTCCAAATGCCACAATTTCATGGGTGGAAAACACCAGTTCAGTCTGCTCCAAAACATGGATTTTGGGGCATTTCAGCGTGGAAACAAACTCTGAAAATGTTAATGTGGTGTTGTGCGATATTTTCAGTTTTACCCACCCGGCTTAGTGTAGACATTGGCTGAATTTGAAGATGTTGAGAAAGGACTCTGAATGCAGTTTTGGCAACGCAAGTATAAGTCCTCTTTTACTGCTCTCATGAATGAAGCTAATTGTGGTGCAAAACCACATATTCAACCTCCACTGTCATTGAAGAAACTTAGAAAGATATAAAAGTGTCTCTGACAGAGTATTGCTATTCAGGATTCTCGCTTTTGAAGAAAATTGTTCACGCTCAGAAGTATCAGTTAAACTGCCCAAGAGAATAGACCACAGGAATAGCATACTTTATGTGAATTCAGTTTTTGTGTGGATTTTCTGTTTAAATCTGTTCTTCGATCCCTCAGGCCTCTCAAGTAGCTGCAAGGAGGCATATGAGCCCATTACGAGTGAGCCTGGGGAATTACATAGGCTCCCTGAAAACTAGACATAAAGGAGTATTTTCTCCCTCAGCCGGGGTAAACAAAGGAACGTAATAACAGCAATACCTGCAAAATTTCAACCATTTATTTATATATATAACATTGATAGAATGTCACGGTTACTACCACTAGAGGTATGAACGGTAAATTAAGTATCGATTAAACCTGTAATTTTTTTTCTGTCCACGTTTCTTTCTCCCTTGCTAATAACTGCCTACTTTCTTTCTCTATTTTCTCACTACCTCCTTTCTTCTTTCCTCGCTCCTCTTTCCTCCCCTTCCCACCTCCGCCTCCTCTTTCTAGTTGGCCCTGGGTCAAGAAGAGGACTCCTCGAGTCCCAAGAGCTCTTCAGACGACTCATCCAAGACGGTGGGTCTCCTAAGCGGGCAGGCTCCCCTCTCCCCCCTGAGCCGCTGGATGCTTCACAGCAAGAGCCGAGCTGCGAACGCCACCTCTCTGGAGCTGCCCTACCGCTCCCCGGTCCCTTTCTCCAAGCATGAGTTTTCCAAACAGGAGTTCTGGGAGATGCTGGGCAGTGACCTGCTCAAGCCCGACACCTCCACCTCTAGAGTGAAACGCCGGCCCATCGTTAAGACCGGCAAGTTCAAGAAAATGTTTGGCTGGGGAGACTTCTACTCCAACATCAAGACGGTGCGGCTCAACCTGCTGATCACCGGCAAGATTGTGGACCACGGTAACGGCACATTCAGCGTCTACTTCCGCCACAACTCCACCGGCCAGGGCAACATCTCTGTGAGCCTGGTGCCACCGGTCAAGGCGGTGGAGTTTGACCTGGAGCGCCAGAGCGTGGTCTACCCCAAGGACTCTAAGATTTTCAACTGCCGCGTGGACTATGAGAAGGTGGATCGCAGCAAGCGCACCTCGCTGTGCAACTACGACCCATCCAAGACCTGCTTCCAGGAGCAGACTCAGAGCCATGTGTCCTGGATTTGCTCCAAGCCTTTCAAGGTCATCTGTATCTACATTTCCTTCTACAGTACGGACTACCGCCTGGTCCAAAAGGTTTGCCCGGACTACAACTACCACAACGAGATGCCCTACCTGCCCTCGGGCTAGAAGCTACATGGAGGGGGAGGAGAGGAGGGAGGGGAGAGGAGACGGGGTTGAGGAGGAAACCTGGGCTGTGAATCATCCTTACTGCCGTTGTGGCAGTGAGACACCTTAAAAAGCCCTTTCTGTAGCCTGACTATTGTACCATGTAAAAACATATATGCAAAACAAAAAGTACAGTATGCAGATAATGAGGCATTTGGAATGCTTGACTGCAGCATTCGTTGACTGGACTGGTAGCGAAAATCACGAAAAAAACACGCACATTCTTACCTCAACCCAGTTTCTAGATGCCACCCGTCTCACCAGCTACTTCTGTCGTTACCATTAAGTCATTTAGTGAATGTTATCTGTCTGTCCTTTCATCACCCTTTGCAGTGTTGCTCTTTTGTAAAGCTCTAAAAGCAGTATTTTTTAGTGCTGATACGCATTTACATGCTACTGTACAATTCTAGGGAAAAGTGTGCACAAATTCAGAATATATCATAAGCATCTTAATCTCACCTTGAAGTGTAATGATACACAAAAAAAATCTGAATTGTAATGAATTTTCGGCCACAGAATACATACAGCATTATTTCTTTCACAAAGAGCAACTGAATGTAAAGTGTAACCATAGGATCGTTCAGGTTACACTTATGGTTTTTTCAAAGGGCATTTTCTTTTGACGTGAACTGAAAGCCATCCCAGAGCTGTGTTACAAGTCTCCTCCTCGGTCCCCCCTTCAGTTACTCCTTGTCCACATTCTCATTTATGTAAGCTTCCCATCAGGCTGTGTTAATGTGCAATGTTTACTCTTAAGGTCTACCAGATCTAATCTCAGCATATCCCTGAGTTATGTCACCTCCATTTTAGTGGAAGAGGGAGAGAGGGATGGACAGGAAAAAAAATAGAATTTGCATGAAAAAGCAATTGCTCAACAAAGATTTGGGGCTAGGGCTTAAGACAGGTTCAGTGCAAGAGAAATAACTAGATTCTGCATAGAGATAGAATTGGCCCTCCGCACTTGAGAGCGAGAGAGAGAGAGAGAGAGACGGGGGAGTGAGAGAGGGAGAGATTCAGTGAGCTCTTTTAATTAAAGTGAAGGGGAGAGAAGGAGACATAGCGTGTGCGGCTCCTTCTATTGTCCCCTCTGTATGAAAAAGATTACATTTTGTTGCCGTCAGGATTCCTGATTTCACGCCTTGATAACTTTGACTGCATGGGGGAGATTGCACTCTCCCAACAAATACTGTGTTCACTAAAGTCTGCCCGTTATCTTGAATAAATGAAAATATTATCATAATAATTACATATAATTTAATCTCCTTTAGAACTAATTAAGGTTTCAACGAGAGGGCAAAATGTATTCCTAAAAATCAAGTCAGCGGGTAGCAGGATAAGAGCACGTTCTTTGATCGCTGTGTTTTTGCATGGAGTCGGCAGCCAGAGCTCAGCCCAGAGTTAACTGCTCTCATTAAGATAAATGGCCACTGGCTGGCCCATCTCATGTTGCTCTCACAAACAATATCACTAGAGAGCAGCGTACAATGGAGCCACGAATTAGGCACCCTGAAATTTGTGTGCTGAGAGGTTACCAGCATCCCGCTCATAAGGACACAATGACAGCACGGTTCATTAGCACCGAGCGGTCACAGGACAGGTGTAAGAAGTCATTAAACCGTGATTTCACATTATTGGAGAGGTGAATATATGAGTGGTAAAGCCCAGGCCAGATTTGTGCGTGTGTGTGTGTGAGTGTGTGTGTCTGTGTGTGTGTGCATGTCCAAACCATCCAGTACTGTCCCAAGAGGGCCCAGCAGCAAATGGTCACCATAAAGTCATTCTCCTGTGGGGGGTAGCATTAGGCCAAGCATAAATGGGTTGCTTTGGCTGCTCTGTCCAAGCGTGGAGAGCAGGAGGAGGAGGGAGGGAGGGGGAAAAAAAAACAAAAAAACAGTCACAGTCTAGCTAAAGATAGTAACAAAGACCTGTAAATCTGCACATCAAAGCTCTGAGTTTTTAATTTACTCTTGAAGAGGGGGGTAGCTTCTCCATCTGCGGCCAAATAGAGCTCTGGCCCAGAGCAAATGGCAGCAGTGTTAAAGCAAGCCTGCAGGGGACAGACAGTTAAGCCACCCACAGCCATTAAAAAGGCTGTTTATCTGGCCAAATAAAACCCCTGTCTTCCCATGCTTGTGATTGTTTTATTGTAGAGCAAATATTTCATTCGGTATATGCATCGGCTTGGCTGCATCTCTCCCTTGTTGACAACAGACTGTTTGTAAAACAGATCTGCCTGGCTCATCTCTAAGTGTCTCACAATCAATCCTCGCACTGGGACTTTTCCTGAAGAGGCTGCTATCAATCAGAATGCCAGCTATGAGAGGCCATGTAGGAACAATTTGCGTGGAGGTAATCAGATTCTGATTTTTGTAGCATTGCAAGGATCTGAAGTCGTACCAGGTTCATGTAATATTTATCGTTGACGGCACAGACACAGTAACCCGACAGATCATGCAATTGAAATGTAGGTTAGCTGGCGACTCAAACTAACTGGTTCAAGCAGTGCCTGACAAATGTCTCAAGGCCCTTTTCCAGTAGCGCTGGACAAGATACAAAGCTTCATGTACAGTATGTAAAATGCATGGGCCACCAACCCATGTGCATGAACACTGCCACTGCCTCTTGCTGTACTCATCCATCTCCTCATCCCCGTCATCCCAACCCTCTTG
>OMLB01018555.1:4755-18796 GCA_900302555.1 Myripristis jacobus | reverse complement strand
TGAAACCTGCCCCCCCTGTTTCTCTTGCCTGCATTCCAGTCAGAACTAAGACATGGTCCCTTTTACTATGTGAAGCAGCCAGCACTCACCACAGACCCTGTTGATGTTATACCGCAGGACGGCAGGAATGACTTCTACTGCTGGCTGTGCCACCGCGAGGGCCAGGTGCTCTGCTGTGAGCTCTGCCCCAGGGTGTACCACGCCAAGTGCCTCAAACTACCAGCCGAGCCCGAGGGCGACTGGTTCTGTCCAGAGTGTGAGGTACTCCCCCAGGAATGTGTGTATGGGCAATGGAAACCATATTATAAAGCCTTAAGTTTCAGTCTATTGTAATATTTCTTTGGATCTGGAGGAATTTTCACGAGGTTGCACTGAGGACATAAGTAACAAAGCATTTTAAACCTACATACAGTGCATGCAGTATTGGAGAATCACATAAATTGTTAACTGTAAAGTTTACAACTCTTTTCCTCTTGATGTCTTTTAGAAAATAACGGTTGCTGAGTGTATAGAGACTCAGAGCAAAGCCATGATGATGCTAACTATAGACCAGCTGTCTTACCTGCTAAAGTTTGCCCTTCAGAAGATGAAACAGCCAGGTGTAAGTACTCTGATCCATCCTGACAGGGGAGTCACACTACCAAAGCAATTAATTAAGATTGGGGCACATAGGCTTTTTACAGATAGGGCACTCTGTTTTCCCTCTAGTATCTGCCTTTTCTAACCATGCATTTAGATTGATCACTATTGGATATTGGCATGTGTTTTTGTTGGCCAGTCTTATGATTTTAAGAATGCTTATGCAACCAAATGCCATGCCTGATTTCCGGTCATCCTATAAACCACCAGAAGTGCCTGATGTCAGTATTTGCATCTTGAAATAATAAATGTTCACAAATCTGCCCAACATGATGTACTATTGATTTGCATGTGTAATTGATCTCTGATAACACCACTAACATTCAGTCAGTGCACTATAATTGGCCTGTCATGGCTGGACACCATGACACCAAACATGCTAGCTGGTGGTGAGGATACAGCTGCCCCTCTCACTCTCTTTCAGGACCATCCCCGCTCGTCATCTCACTCCCCCCATGCAGCTTCCACGCAGAGAAAGACTTTTAATTGGGTAATCAATCACACCACTAACAAGACCCCTTCATGATTTGTTCCTCCACTAGTTTTCCTCTTTTTGTTTGAAGTGGCATATAGAGCTTTTTAGTAATAGCATTGTGATAGCATGCTCACGTGTGGTGCTGCTGGAGTGAGTCTGGCCTGTTGTTAGGCAATAAGTTTATTTACCCTCTTTCTCTTGCTTCTTTTTCGACAGACCGAACCCTTCCAGAAACCTGTGTCTCTTGAGCAGCATCCAGATTATGCAGAATATATTTTTCATCCTATGGATCTTTGCACACTTGAGAAGGTAAAATACAGGCTTCTTTGAAGATTTGAACGAGGATTTGAATGCACAGATGTTGACCAATTTGTCCGTCAGTCGCTGATCTTTTCTTTTTGTGCTGCAGAATATCAAAAAGAAAATGTATGGCTGCACAGAGGCTTTCTTGGCAGATGCTAAATGGATTTTACACAACTGTATAATATACAATGGAGGTATGTTGCATTGCTTTGACACTGCCTGTGGGAATATCGTAGTTTGTTAATAAACTGTGGAATGCAGATATATGTTTTTGTTTCAGGCAATCACAAACTGACGGCTACAGCTAAAGTGATAGTAAAAATTTGTGAACATGAGGTGAGTATATGGGTTTGGGGCAGAGAATATTTTTTTTTTTCGCTAAGACCTGAAAGTTTAAATATAATTTGATTCTTGTCTTATAGATGAACGAAATTGAAGTTTGCCCTGAGTGTTATCTGTCAGCCTGCCAAAAAAGAGACAACTGGTTCTGTGAGCCATGTGTAAGCTGAGTAACTTCAAGTTTCTGATGATGATTCCACCAGATTTTTCATCCATTTCAACACACATCACATCTGGATTACAGCCATTTAGTTGTAGTGTTTTATGTCTGCAGAGTAACCCCCACCCTCTAGTCTGGGCCAAACTCAAAGGATTTCCATTCTGGCCTGCTAAAGCGCTGCGGGACAAAGATGGACAGGTGGATGCTCGCTTCTTTGGCCAGCATGACAGGTATCAGCCTTTTGCACTTCAGTTACTTGGGCCTGGGGGTACATTTCGAGCTTTTCTGTAACACAGGGCACATTATGATGTAAATCTCTATCCTTCAGGGCATGGGTCCCTTTAAACAATTGCTACCTCATGTCCAAAGAGATTCCTTTCTCTGTCAAGAAGACCAAGAGCATCTTCAACAGTGCCATGCAAGAGATGGAAGTCTATGTAGAAAACATGAGGAAAAGGTTTGGCGTGTTTAACTACGCCCCCTTCAGGACACCCTACACCCCTGACAACCAATTCCAGATGCTGCTGGACCCCTCCAACCCCTTATCCAGCTCTGTCAAACCTGAGAAGCAAGAGAAGATCAAGCTGAGCTTTGACATGACCGCATCACCCAAGATGCCGCTGGGAAGGAGTCTAGTGTCTGGGGCTGGGGTGGGAGGGAGCACGACAGGCCGGCGGATCCCCCTCAGTGACATGCCGCGTTCTCCCATGAGCACCAACTCCTCTGCCCATACAGGTTCAGATGGGGAGCAGGAGACAGCAGACAAGTCCCAGACAAAAGCCCCAAACAGCCAGTACAGCACTGGGGAAGAGTCCATGGACTGTACAGGTATACAACAAGAGACATTGTAGTGTGGCAGCACCTTGTTAGAATATATGCTTTTCTGATAGTATGAGTCTGTTGGGCCGACACTGCCCTCTCTCCCCTGGTTTCATTTAACACTAAATCTCCCTGTATAGCATCACCTGCCTATACCCGACCCGGGCCTGCAGGCAGTACCTTGGACAGCCCCAAACCATTCCACTCTCAAGCTCCGGGCCTACCTCTCATTCCAAAGCAGGAGAAGACGCCACCAACAGGGAGCATCCTTAACCTTAATCTAGGTGAATCCCTCATGCTGTCTATCTTAATAATGGTTATTTGTTTGTGAGAATGTGGGACAAAGATGGACAGATCAGTGTTTTTGTTCCAGGCAGTCTCAAAGTGGCCAAGCAGCAAGTGCACCTTACTCACTCTTGGACCACATTGTGATACAAATGTGATCTTTCTTGTGTTGACGTTCCTGATGTGCATGTGTTGTGTCCTGCCAGATCGTAGTAAAGCGGAGATGGACCTGAAGGAGCTGAGTGAGACAGTTCAGCAGAAACAGGGAGCGACACAAGTCCTCACCTCCCCTAAGAGGCAGATCAAGAGCCGTTTCCAGCTCAACCTGGACAAAACCATTGAGAGTTGCAAAGCACAACTAGGTCAGTGCAGCATACATAGTAGCACAGCATACTTGGTTCAGTTGACAAGTCTGTAGTTGCTCATGGCTGGATGGTAAAACAGTCAAACACACCTTGATAGTATAACTTGAGTATTTGTGTTGTAGCTGAATCCTCACATTTTAGTTTGAGATTGGATTTTCACCTTTTTTCTCCTTCGCTTTGTAGGTATAGATGAGATTTCTGAGGATGTGTATAAAGGTGTGGAGCACAGTGACTCGGAGGACTCTGACAAATCTGATTCCAGTGACAGCGAGTATGCCAGCGATGAGGAGCAAAAGCCCAAGGACGGCCAGGATGCTGCTACCAATGACAAAGGCCAGAAGGAGTCCTCTAAACCTGTAGTCAAAGACCAACCTTCCTCTAGCCAAGACAAAGAAGGCAAACCTGATGTACCTGTCGCATCAAAACCTGCTGCAGGTGATGCTGCTGCTGCAACAGTAGAGAAAGAGAAAGCAAGCACAGATTCAGACAGGGAGAACCCAGAGAAGACCAAAGCAGCTCCAGCTTCACCTGTTCTCAGAGAGAAGGCTCAGGTGAAAGATGAGGTAAGGCAGCCCATGATGGTTGAGGACTCTGACTCAGAGAGGGAGCTGGTTATTGACCTTGGAGAAGAACAAGGAGGCAAGGAGAGGAAGAGGAGCAGAAGAGACACTTCCACCGTTAAGGAGCCGACAGCTGGTAAGCCTGAAGGTGAGTTCTCCCTACCTCGCTAAAAAGAATCGAAAACACAAACATTTAAATATGGTATGTACATTTTTAGCACGGTCAGCTTTTCTCCATCTGCATACATCAGAAACGACTGAACACCAACTAAAGATAGGGATGTAATGAATGTACTGAGTGTGTGGATCTCTTCCCAGGTAAAGCCACAGCACTGACAGCCCCGTCTCAAAACAGCACAGCCCCTTCGTCAGCCTCCAGCCTTTCCTCTCAGTCCCCTGTTGCCATTCCTGTCACAATGGTCTCCTTCTCGACGGCTTCTCCTGTGGCCATAAGCCCTTCCACCTTGTCTAGTGCCACCCCAACCTCGACCCCAACCCCTGCCGCCTCCTCCTCGGCATCCACCACACCAGCTTTGAAGAAACAGCGCCCTCTGCTGCCCAGAGAGACGGTGCCGGTGGTGCAGAGAGCTGTGGTGTGGAATCCCACCGGCAAGTTTCAGACCTCCTCTCAGAAGTGGCACATGCAGAAGGTGCAGCGTCAGCAGCAAAACCAGCAAACTCTGGCGACCACACAACTACAGGCGACATCGCAAGGGCAAGGCCAGGCACAGGCGCTGGCCCAGACGCAGCCCTCTGGAAACATCTCAGCATCAGTATCCTCATCATCGACACAGCAGTCTTCACAAAGCACCCGCTACCAGACCAGGCAGGCTGTCAAAGGTAGATGACATGGTGTAGTTCCCCATTTTTAAGCACTGGCATACACATGTTATGGACTGCATAACACTAGAAATTTACACCATTGTTCCATAATATTAAAAAAATGATTGCGCAATTGTTTATTACCTTGATTTTACAGGGTAAAAGTGAAAAATGTATGGTTTAATACGTTTTAATCATTTTAAGATGTTTTCAACAGAAATTTGAAAGCTGTGTAACTTTGATATCCACTGAATAAGTAAACAATTTGAGAAATCTGTTAATTGCTCAAAATTGTGATGCTAAAAACTAGATGCACAGTTTTGTCCATATTGATTGATATTGCTGATCCAAGTCGTCGTTATTATTATTATCGTTGTTGTTTCTATTATTCTAGCTGTTCAACAAAAAGACACTCCACTCAGCGCATCCACGTCGGCTGCCACCCTGGCATCCAGTAGCCCAGCTTCTGTGGCCTTGATGGCAGCGTCAACTTTAGGTGCACCCTCTTCATCTTCCCCATTGGCTGTAGACTTGCAGATCCCCACCGCTTCAGCAGATGTTGCTGCAGACATTGCCAAGTACACTAATAAAGTGAGTATCTTTAAAAAGATCAGAAATGAATGTTTTTTGATGTGTTAACTGACACAAAGGTAGTGTTTTATACAGAAGACAAATATCAAGCATTAGCTCCACATACAAGTTCTTTAGGGTTAAAAATCAAAAATAGGTCAGTGTTGCTGGATATTTTATAGTGTCTTATTTTAGTTTGACTCTACATACTTAGATTGATTTGATAATGGCTCTTCCTTGCCCCCTCTCCATCACTTCCCATTGCTGCTTTCCATACCCATCATTGTCATGCTTTAAAATATATAACTAATAGCTATACATACTATACATAGTATATCTATTAGCTATTATAGTACTTAGTTTAGTTGTAAGTGTTTAGGAAAGTGATACTCACACCAGACACTTGGTCTGTCAATGCATCCTTATGTTGGCTGTAAGAGAACTGAAAAATTAGGAGGCTCTGCAGCCAGAGACGGAAAACATTCTTTAGAGTGCTGCACAGGTACATTTTGTCATGATGGTGTTTACACATTCATCTCTCTTGATCAATGTTGCTGCTGTCCTTTCAGATAATGGATGCAATCAAAGGAACAATGACTGAAATCTACAATGACCTTTCTAAAAGCACTTCAGGAAATACAATAGCGGAGGTGGGTGTTTTCATGTCAAAGACTGAGTACTATTATGATTGTAAAGGTAACACGGGATGTTAAATGACTGCTCTTCCCACAGATAAGACGACTGAGAATTGAAATAGAAAAATTACAGTGGTTGCATCAGCAGGAGTTGTCAGAAATGAAGCACAATCTTGGTGAGAAATTTTCTTTTTAATTAGCAAAATTGTGTACACACACAAAATGTTTTTTGTTTTTTTTTCTAAATCAGAGTTACAGTTGTGTATCTGCTTATGTTTGTGCACTTGTGATTAGAGTTAACAATGGCGGAGATGAGGCAGAGCCTGGAGCAGGAGAGAGAGAGGTTGGTGGCTGAGGTGAAGAAGCAGATGGAGCTGGAGAAGCAGCAAGCAGTGGATGAGACAAAGAAGAAACAATGGTGCGCCAACTGCAGGAAGGAGGCCATCTTCTACTGCTGCTGGAACACCAGCTACTGTGACTATCCCTGCCAACAAGCCCACTGGCCAGAACACATGAAGTCCTGCACTCAGTCAGGTAACAGCACCTGCACTTTAATGACATTCAAGCAAGGGACCACCCACACATCACTACTAACAGTTTTCCAAAGCATATCATATTTTAATCTTTTAAATATGCACTTGGCTTCTATATGTTTAATTCAGATTTTTCAGGTGGTAAACTCACCTTAAAATGTCTCTGCTCCCCTGGCTGCGTTGTGTGAAAAGGTTATGGATGTTTGAATTAAGTTTGTAAAGTGATATTTTATTTAGGGACTATCCTGGTGGAGATGTTGATTTTGTTGTGTGCATGTCTCTGCATGTAAAGCCTTTCTGAGTTCCACAATGAAGAATGGTTCATTCATGGCTACCAGCTAATGTAGACATCAGATTTCATACTTGGTAGTTAGCAGTACTATCCTAAGATTTAGCAGAGAGAGATGCCAAATAAACATCATAATTTTCACAGTGTTTGTGTGGCATTTGTCCTCTGACAAAGTAACCTTGGCAAAACTAAATCCAGGCAAGATGTTCACTGTGATGGCTTACCTCTCTGCAAATTGATTTTCACACCATACTGAACCGAACGAAACAAATTGCCTAGATGGTAGGAAAAATAAATTGAGACATCGTATAGTATACCTTAGAAAACGGTCAGTAGTAATGTAAATTATATGTATTGCATTAAATGGACTAAAATGTGCAAAAACACCTGTATGGTCCCTTTTTAATTAAGCCAACAATGAACCCTGTCTCTAACTCTCCAGACCTGCCAATCAGATTAACTTGATTCAACATTCAAATCAATTAAACGTGAAGGCTACCTCTTCATACATACTTACATGATGTGTTATGCCACTTTTGTCCTATTTCTAGCAACAGCCCCACAGCAAGAACCTGAGACTGAGTCCACAGCAGACCTTCCAAACAAAGGGTTAGGCCAGTCCAGCAGTGGCCCAGTCCCTCTCAGAGACCCTATGGCCTCCACACCATCAGACAAAGACTGTGAAATGGAGAAGAGCACTGAAAATGTTGCTGTCAGTCTGTCATAACCGGTCTGACCATACTTGAAAATGTAAATGTGTAATTTTTTTTCCATTACAAGGATGTCTATGTAACATTTCTCTGTTGAAGCTGCTGCTAAGGGAGCAATCTAAATATCTTTTTTTTTTTTTTTTATTATTATTTATATAACTCCTGTTTCCCGTTCTGGGTTCACATAATACAGCTAGAGAGCTGCTGTCTTCCCCCATTTCAGTGTGGCAACAAGTAGACTGACAGCAAAGAGCATGTATCCTCTAAAGGGGGGCAGTGTCAAGTAAATGCCTCTAAATCACTCCTTTGCAGTCTTTTTACAGCTGCCAATATAAAGTGGGTGCATGAACGTACTGTATACCAGTGTTTCACTGGAAAACATAATAAACGTAGCCACAGCTTGAAGGGAAGCAAGTGACTGGTTAGATTTAAGAGTATAAAAGTCTACCCCTTTTAATGGACCATATAACTTTTAAAATAGATGACTGTTGACAGAAATGTCTGTAAGTTACTTTTGTATTGTAATTTATTTCAGTTGTTCTTATGTTGTATAGTGCAAAGAAAACAAATTCAAACATTTTAAATGGGCTGTTTCTATTTGATCACCTGCTGAGTCATCAGCAGTGAGTTAAGCAACACATGGAAGTCAATAACAGATTTTTCTTTTTATATTTTTTAATCATAATGTTTACTCTTTCTACTCATCACATTATTGAATCAGCACTGCACCCAACTTCTGCTTCATCGCACACCAGTCTTACTGCAGAATATATCACAATTTGTGAATATCACATATTTATATTTGTTATTGTGAATTACTTGCACCAAAAGGATAACCAAATCTGAAAAATACCCGTAATGTAGAGAACGGTGGAAATGCCTGTCAGAATAACTTAAAAGTTACAGTATCTTACAGTGCAGTATTGTATTTGTTACTCAGCAGTCAGTGAGCAGCTTTTCTGCTCCGGCCCCAAAGTAGGTTTTGACCACAGTAGAACTCCATATACTATGTTCCCGATGACACTGTACATTCTAGACAAATCATTGGTCACAAAAACGTGTCTATTTACTTTAGATTCGTGTCTTGGAGGAACTTGTTTCATTTATTGTATAGAAGATTGTTTTTGCATAGATAGGGTTCATAAAACTATATTTTGTCAGCAGACCGCTGTCACTGCTGTTGTTTACATTCTGTACAGTAAAATTGATGTTTCAAAAGTATTTGACACTGAATGGTATTTTTTAACGGTTGAACCGACAGTGTACAGCACTTAAGTAATGAAGCTCAGTCACATTTTTATTAATCAAACTTGTATTTTCACAACTCGGAATATAATTGACTTAGAGTTATAAAACATCTACAAAACAAGACTGGATAATCAAACTCTTGAAATCCAGTATCATTGGTTCCTTTGCCATCTGTGAGCAACAATTACAAAATTCTATTTGTTCTCCTTTGAGCCATTCAAAAGGGTTGTGGCTCACAGAACAAAAAAAGTGTACATCATGAATATTTGATAAATGCCAATATCCTATGCAGCAAATCCTCTCACAGCGTACCTTGTCCCCCTGGAGCTGACTGGCCTAAATTAGTAAATTTGTCCTTTTGAAATCAGTTAGGGAAAAAAACATTTCGGCACTGTCTGAATGCTCCAGTTGTCCGCCTGGCCAGCAGGAGCGCTGTAGCTCCGTTCCGTCTGTCCAGTAAACAGTCAGCCATCTGCCGCAGTCAGTTAGCTCCAGCAGCCAGCCAGCGGGAATGGAAAATGGAGGACTGACCGAAGAAATAGCGAGGACATATCATCGTTAGTTCTAGTTTGTAGGTGGGTGAAATACAATCATCGAACAGTTCAGCAATGTAGTGTTGGATTGACGCACAGTTCGCTGGTTTCTCCGCTCTCTTCCCGCAGACACAGAGCACTGTCGTAACAGCCCGAGTCCCCGAGACAAGGTTGAACGTGATGCAGCTAACGTTAGCTTCGAGCTAGCCTAACCTTGTTTCCAGCTTAATTACGCGAGCTAATCACTTAACTCTAACCGATTGCAGTAGCTAGGTAAATGTGAGGTTTGCAGCAACACAAATGGGTGGTATTGACGCTCTGCCTTTTTTACTTTACATATCGCGTGTTTGCAATTAACAGAGCGTGGCTAATTTTCAATTCGGGATTGCTGTTGAGGTGTAGCTCATGGCGGCTAACGGCGTTAGCCTAACGGGCTAACGTTAATACGTGCACGTTGCATAGCCACCGATGATTTGTTTTGTTTCGTAGATCAGTAGACGAAGAAGCTGCTGCTCAGAAATGACAAAAAGCTCAAAGTTACACATCGCGTCGTCGATCATGCCGTTCATTGTCAGCAGAGTTAAGTTAACGTGTGAAAGCACGGCGTTTGGTGTAGCTGTCCGGTCCCAGCTAAGCTAACTGGATCGGCGAAACCTTCACGTTAGCGCTGCGGCCATCATGGGCTGTGTCGCATGTACGGGTGGTAACCACGGGTGGCAGCGTCTCTTGTCCTAGTTTTGTTGTGCGACCTTCTCAATAAACTCTCTGTGCGATAGAAATATTTTTGCAGCTATGTTGACTCTTCATTGCCATAAAAAGGTAATTTCGAGTTTTACACCTTGTTTAGCAATGCCGTGTGTAACGATTGATTCCCCAGCAACTGGTGCAGTCAAGATCGTTCATAGGCATCACCGCATCGACTGTCTACAGATATTCCTTTGCAGTCTTCACACCGTTATATTTTGATTTTATGATTTGGTACTAAATTTTAGGATGCTTTTACGTTCTTGTGTTTGAGCTTTCCTCCAATGGGCCCCTCCCACATTTCTTTGGCAACAGCTCTCCACCCATTCACGTGGCAGGGTGTCGTGACCACAGGCGCGACGGTGAAGAGCTCTTTTTAATCATGCGCCGCGGCTCTGGTTGGATGGATTTATTTATTTTATTCATGTTGTCCAAAACTGCAGCGTGCAAGACGCATGCATGCCCCAATTTAGTATATATTTATTTTGAACGTTTGATGGTCGAGTTGAGTGTTACGCACATAGGTGTATGCAAACGCGCCGACATGGTATAAATTATTCAGTAAGCCAAAATGACGATTATGCTTTCGATCGACTGTGAAAATTATCTGATACTGGATTGATAAGGCAGGCAGTGTAGCTTTGCATGCTTTCTATAGAATAATCTATCTTTTTTATAGAATAATAATGCTAAGGTATCACTGAAGTTAATGATGTTCAGTTCTTTGTTTTGAATCCTTTGTTTTTTTTATGTGAAATTGACAAGCACTGACTACAAATATAGCTGCAATGCTTGAATTAAAGAAAAATGCACACAGTTGAATTAGTGTTTGGTCTTGCTGTGTATTGTTGAATCCATGCTGCTCATACCCCTTGTCTTGTTTTTAGGGAACATACTTTGGCCCTAACTTTTTTTTTTTCCTTCCAGCAATCCAGTAACCTTGATGATTACTGCCAAGAAGCCTTTTGTTTCGTTTGAAGCACCCTGTTACCCATCACTACTCAACAACAGGTATGAACAGTCGTTTTTTAATATTGAATATTGATTAATATTGAAAGACAGCAGCTTTGGCCTTAGAAAGTTCCAACCAATTGCAATATGGCTGCTTGTACTTTGATTTACAGTATAGATTATTGAGCTGTCATTCAAAAATATTGACTTTTAATGCATTTGAATGGGTTTGATGAGAGTTTTCTTATTCGTTTTTTTTTTTTTTGTCATGGCTTTGGCTTTTGAGGTGACTGCAGACAAAAACAAATTTCTGTTGTGTACACCATAAGGAGAAACTTTTTTTTTGTTTTTTTTTTTAATCGGAAGACCTGTAGCGTTGCTTTCCAAGCAGTGCTCCACCTCTAGAAGACCCGGGAACCACCAGTAGTTGTCATTAGGCCTATATGATGTCAACTGAATAGAGTGACTTATAGCTGGTGTCTTGTGCTCTTCTCTTAACTTTAGACATTCAGTTTGAAAGTAGTGATTGACTCCATCATCTATGGAGGAGAATGTGAGCCCTGAGCTCTCTCTAGCTCCTGAGCCAGAGCAGAGCCAGGACCCTATGGATAGCTGCTCTCAAGGTACCTTGGACGAGCTTCTTTTCCCTTATTAGTGAGGGGTGGGGATGTTTTAGTGATACTGGAGACAGCTGTGGTGTCAGGTCCTATTAATTTCACTGATTTTGATTTAGGTGAAGGGTAAGTGAAAAATCACAATCCAGATCAGGCAATTTAATATCTAATTTTATCTCACGTGGAAATGGATGCATGATCCCGGAGAAATCATTAGTTTCTTAAAAGTAATATGAAAAACACTATGGTGATTGTGTGCGGGAATTACTTGTCCTTGACGTTCTGTGTTTCTGTCCACAGCTGTTGCAGAAGAGGATAAAGAGGGAAAGGAACAGTTTCAACTGCAAGATGAGAATGTTGATAAAGAGAAGCTAGAGGTACCAGACATATCTCCCAGGGCCAGGGGTGAAGTGAAGAAGACTTGGGGTTTCCGTCAGACCACCATTGCAAAGAGAGAGATGCCAGGTGAAGCAGCTGCAGACACTCAAGAAAACCGCTGTCCTGTACGACGTAGCGGCAGGCAGTCCAAACGCACTGACAAATTGGAGGAGTTCCTCTCCACCACCAAAAGAGCGTCAAGAAAGAGCGCCCCTCCCACCTTGGAGAGCAGCGATCCCCCCTCCCAGACCCCAACTGACGCAGAGACGGCCTCAGAGGCCAGCTTTGACGGTAACACAGATACAAAGGCTGTAGACGATAAAGTGGAGTCCCCAGAGAGGAGGACAAGGAGTGGGACAAGAAAGCAGACTGTTGGGAAGACTCGAGGTGCCAGGCAGACCCGAGACGGCGGTGGACGTACAGTCAAAGACGAAGGAAGCTCAGACAATGATGAGGATGGTAGTGCCAAGAAGCCCCAGTCACAGGACAATGATGAGGATAAAAAAGATGAAGAAAAGAATGAGCCCTGTCTGGAAGAAGTAGGGAGTGGGAAGTCAGCACAGCCTCAGCCAGAGCAGGACTCTGAGAAGAAGGAGGTTGTGGAGGAGGAGCAGAAAGAGCAAGAAGCTAGAAAGGACAAAGTGGAGCCAAAAGAAGAGGTAAACCAAGAGGACGAGGAGGAGAGCAAAGAGAGGCCTCCATCCGCATTTGCAAAGCGTGGACCAGTAAGAACTTACACCAATAAGAAGAAGGCAGCCAATAAAAACACCATCCCAGTTAGTAAAGCTCCTCTTCCCGTCAATAAGGTTATTACTCCTATCAAGAGGGAAACCAAGCCTAAAGGAATTCAAGCTGCAGCCAAGCCTGGCACGTCCCAGACAGATGAGGAAAACGAAGATGAAAATGACTCTTCAACTTCTTCGTCCTCATCATCCATTGAGTCTGATGATGGAGGATATGACCCCAACGCACTGTACTGCATCTGTCGCCAGAAACACAACAAACGGTATGTTTTATCAAGGACTAGTTGATATGTGAAAATTTTCCTTATGTCGACTGACACCCCAATAACCGGTAATTGCTGGTATATTCAGGGAGGGCGGGTACAAAACTTGGGAAACATTTCTTTGTTGTTAAGGAGTGGCTGAGACAAGAATAGCTGGTCCACCTTAAAGGCCAGTCCATCTTAAGTGAGCCTGGTTATGTTAGGCAACCCAATTATCACTGACTTTGGGGTCAACCCCCCTTCAACTTACACAACAAACATGGGAACTTTGCTCCTGTCTTGTTGCATTCATTCATTGACAAATAGCATAAACTATACACACATTGCTCTGCTACATTCGCAGATATGCTGCTACCTTCATATTTTGGTCTGGTCACCAGCCTCACTGTCTGTCTCTCTCTGTCTGACTGTCTTTCGACCGCACACTCGCCACACACAGCTTACACATTGAGCCATCCCTTAAAAGAGCTACGCTACTTATATTTTGCAAAAAATCAGCCAAATAAAACTACAGGTGATAGACTCAGCCAATCCCCGATAGCCAATATATTCGTCCAGTTGCTTAAGCCTTGCTTTATCTACATTTTGCTCCTCTTGTTTCCTCATACTGTAGCATAATCATTATCACAAGAGTTGATCCTCTTGTTGACACTTAAAAGATGCAAATTATGCGCAAACCTAGCGCAGAAATGTGTGCATTTAAGTAATCCAGTTCACATCGGCTTTTTATTGCACATCAAATATTCGATTTCAGTTGCATATCATCTTGCCTTCACTGTTTGTCGGGCAGATATCACCAGTATGCAGAACTATTACCACTGTTATTACGCTCGGTCTTGTGAACTCCTAACTTTGAGAGTAGAGAACTAGCCACACAATACTTTGGAAGATGCCACTAAAAATGTCCTGTGCTCTCTAGGTTCATGATCTGCTGTGACCGCTGTGAGGAGTGGTTCCACGGAGACTGTGTAGGTATCACTGAAGCTCGTGGGCGCCTGATGGAGAGGAACGGGGAAGACTACATCTGCCCCAACTGCACTGCCAAGAAGAACAAGGTGGTCAG
>OMLB01018554.1:0-11072 GCA_900302555.1 Myripristis jacobus | reverse complement strand
TAAAAAGACTGTGATCATTACATAATGAGGTGCTTGCTTTGGCTCCCAAAAAACATGGAGGATCATCACTTTTTAAAACTTCAATTTTTAAGCAAGGTTTTGTCATTTCATTTTATTTGTCCACTCTGGCACAGACAGGGAATGGAGAAGACATTAAGAAAAAGTAGGACATGGATGATATCACACCAGTTCATATACACCAGACAACTGTCTAATGCAAACTAACCTAGTTAACTTTGTTTTTTACTTTTACTGGGTCAGCTTTCTCTAATGGTTTCTATGGCTTTTTCACAGCAATAACTGTACTTTCACTTCAGTATAGATGTTCAGTACTGCTCTCAGCCCTGGGCATGTCTTCCAGCTGATATGGAGAGTTGGACTCGGTAGATGTGGACATTTGCTAAGAGTATGTGTCCTGCCTTAGACCTGTTTGTCTCCTCTCTCCTGTGCCAGATGCTGCGCTGATGTGTTCTTCCATATGGAACCACTCGGCTAAGCAAACAGAGAGGAGGCTGGATCACCACAGTGGGAAGGGAACCATCCCTCTGAGTAACAATAATAAAAAGTAGGCTAAGCATACGTCAGCTATCCCACATATACTATAGCCTCCTCTCCATCTCCCACCTTCACTCCCCAACCAACCTGCTTCATCCTTCATTTCCACTGCTCACCTAAACCTGCTTCACAACATGCAGACCTACCTGGTAGGCTTCTCCTCCACTGCTACTGATTTTTAAAGGCTGATGCTTTTAATAGCCAATTTGATTAGTTTCAAGTCAAAAAATATCCAAAATGTATAAATATTAAGAGTTTTACCCTGAGCCTTTAATTCTTGGCAAGATAGAAAAGTCTCAGAAACATTATTAGACAATGCCAGGACACAAAAGTGCACCTCTGAGATTCAAAATGTTAAAAATGATAACATATAATGAAACAAATTCATGCATACTTGTGAAGAATCAAAGCAACATGTAGCAGCAATTCAGGCTACAGGCCTCCTGTAGGCAGTGTGTGTAGTAGGCCTGCTGCTAAGTTCGACATGAAATGTGTCCTTAATCAAATGACATCATGTCTCCTACATATAGACAGGGGGCAAATATGTTTCACACACCGCAGAGGGGAAAATATTCCATCACTCTCCACTAACTTTATATCTTATTTTGTCACAATGTCTCCTTGTGATTTGGGTTATTAACAAACTAGAAAAAAGAGGACAGGAGACACAGGCAAAAAGATGCAGCAGCATTTTGTCACTGCTAAGTTAGAAATCTGATGGTCCATTTTAGCAATTAAACATTAACTAACTCATATTGCTATAAGCTAAATACTATTTAAAGTGGAAAACTTTTAAATCTGTAAATGTGCGACCGAGTTAGCTTATTTACACTTTGCCTACCGTTAGCTAACGCCTAGCTAACTCGCCCCAAGTCATTAGCTATTTAATGTGAACCCCAGGACACAAACTGTATGTGGCTCTATTGTGGCTGTAAATGTAGTAATTTTTTTCCCTCCCTGCCGTGATATGTCAACAGCAACCCACAAAGTTATTGAAAAAATGTGAAATTTAAACAGGCTACATCGTTTCAATTAAGGTTTCCTTTCTTTCACTCAGTGTGAGAGCAACGATATTGAGCTGTTCTACATACCTCCTGCTCTCTGCTGGACATCGGGGACCAAGAGGTTGTTACACATGCTGGAACTGGCTAGCTACAGTAGGTTTGGTAGCTATTTGACTTTTGGCTTCATTGATCAGGACGGATTATTCTTCCCTGCAATGTGCATGGACTTTGGAGTACGATGTTACCGCTGAAGATGGACAGCATTGACTGACAAGTGCAGGTATAGTAGAAACTCCTTCACCCCGTATAGAAGAACATGAAGGGAAAACATGAAAGTCCCCAAAACTGGAGCTACGCTGTTTTCACATGACAACAGTAATACACATGGCATGTGTACACACACTCACACACACACACACACACTGCTGGCTATATTAAATGTCCAGATGTGAATGTTTATATCTTAATAAATGATGATACAGTAAAGCAAACTCAATTCCCCATGGCACTGCTCTTTGATCAGCAGATTGGCCTTTCTCAACCCCTGGTGACACACAGGTCCTTCTCTCTCTCTCCCCTTCTCTCTCTCTCTCTCTCTCTCTCTCTCCCTCTCTCTCTCTCTCTCTCTGTCTGCAGCATTGTCCCCTGGGGTGTAAATGAGACGGCCTCATATCAAGACCCCCCTCCCTCCACTGCATTTCCAGCCAATGGTCCCCCTATCCGCCTATATTACAAAAGATGATTTATAGCCCTTAAATACAGCCATGAGGCGCTTTAATAAGACAGGGAGCTTATAAAGAAGGACATGTGATTAAGAGCAGATCCCATATCCTCTTGGGTCAATGAGGAGCTGGGGGCCGGTGGGGCGGAGGGGCAGAGTCTCTGTGCCCCAGATGTACAGGGGTCCCGAAGGTAAGGCCATAAGGTCTGGAAGACTGTCGAACACAATCCAGCCAGTGCTCTGGGTTTCTGGGCCCAGCAATGATCCTCCTCTGTGGGAGAAGATATTACAAAATAGAGAAGGAATTCTCTTTTTTCATCTCTGTTGTACAATTGGAGCGGTAGTATTTATCTCCGCGTGTAATGAACAGCGACATAGAATAATACGCAAGGTCAGGGATTTCAACTAGACCGCTGAGAAATATCTAAAACGTCTCTGTCCGGCCCCTTCTGACCGGGCCAGTTTAGAGCTGTTTAGAAACTGAGGCAGCATAGCCGCTCAACAATTACAAGCGGTCCTCATGATGTGATCCAGGCTGCACTTGCACTAATTGCAGCATTTTAGTCAAAGGGTGGGGTCTCATCGGGATCTTCAGAGGCTTGAAACACACACGCACCAATCCCTCCCCCTGCTCTCCGCCTGTTGGGAGCAGCGCCTGGCTCTGGCTTAAGTCACATGTGAGAGAGGAGTCTGGTGGCTAAAGAGCTGAGGATGAAGCTCTGCCTCTCCTGTACGTGGACAGAGAAGAAGGTAGAATGGATGTTGATTGCAGGTGGAGAGGAAAAAATGTGATCTTGGCTATCTTGACTTCTGTTCTGTTCTGGCTCACAGACCTGATTTTTAACCATTTGAAGCTTTTCAACCAAAAATAAACTGATTCTGAACCTGAAAAGTTGGTTCCAGTTAGAACCAAAATGTAGTAGTACCTGAAGTGGGAACAGTGATGGCAATCTTAATTTACAGAGAACAACGAAGATGACGGAGAAGTCATAGTGTGCAGTGATCTGCTGAAGAGACAAAACTCTTGCTTTCAATTTGGACATTTCCTGAATTTCAAGGAAAGATGGAAGGGAGTGCTACAAAAAGTGTCCTGGAAATGCTGAAGAGTGGGTGAAGGCTGGGTTTGTTAGAGCCCTGGCCCAAATTATCAACAAGTTAAAAAACTGAAGGAGTACAGAGACTCCAGAAAAGGACTTGGTGAAACTTGGTGCTGGACGAGCTGATATGAGGGAGGATTATGAACTCCTTGACGGTGTGCTGGGTCCTAGAGCAGCAAACAGCAGACTGAGTTGAATTCAGACACAGCAATGCTGGAGTCTGTGGCCAGGGACCCAGCGACACCTTCATCTGAAATGGTTCCAGTCCAAAGTGGCACAAATGCTAGCGGGTTCACTAGTATTCCCTTGGTTCCAAGAATCGTGAATGGAACCGACTCAAGAACCAGAGCTGTTTTGATCTAAAAGAGAGAGCTCTGGCTGTGAGAGGTCCAACATAGAGTGACAGGGCTGTCATGTAGGCGGCACAGTCATGCAGTCATCATGAGAATGGCCATGGATCTGTAAGACCAACAAGCTCTTGAAGGATCAACAGAAAGATCTGGATCATCTCCCTTCACATCTGCTCAGCCCTAAAGCCAAATCGTTTTAGTCTGTGAGACAATTCAACTAAGAGCTGATAACAGTTTATGACAGCAGACTGTCATAGCTGTCCTGTCATATGACTCTTGTGACTTATATGACTCATCCATATATGTTGAACAAATATTGGGCTTAGGTTGAAATAAACTCGGTTGATGTCTAGGTTGTTTACCCTGTCAAACAGTTAAAATGCTGTGAAATAAAATCTGTCAGTTCCAATATATGGCAAAGAAATGATTTGACCTTCAGCCCTTGAAGTACTCTTGTTTTAATGTCTCTCCACCACTGTGCGTGGTATGCAGGACATTATGTTGGCTATCATCATGTCAACTTTCCTGTGTTCATTCACATTCTTGTGAACACAGTCACTCAAAGAAACTTCAAACCCATACCATCACTTTCCTCTAAACAGGAGATGATCTGATTAAATTTTGGAGCATACTGGTGTATAACTTTGAATATTAATTTAAGATACAGAGTCCATGATAAAAAACACCCATCTATTGTTTAGTATTTACCATCTCCAGCATTAAAAGCTCATTGCTGCTCCCCATGAATCACCTGTCAGTCAGTGTCCAGTACTGTGACATCTTTTTCTTTGGATTTTCTGCTCATGAATTTAGACTTTCTCTGGGTGGCGCTCTTATCTTTGACTGTTCAGCCACGGTGCCTCTTGCTGTTCACGCTAACTAGTTCTTCCAGGTCTTCTTCTATTTATTCCAAACAAATTGCCGTTGCTACTGCCAGAAATATAAAACACATCATTTCCTGTGCACCACAGGATTTTCATGATCTACCAGACACCGGGAATTTAAAACAGCAAATGGAAAAGTTTTTATGAATTGCCTAGAGGTTCGGTCATTATGTATGTGATAAAGAGGAGCAACATTTTGTTTATATGAAAATTTGGCAGATTATTACTGTAAAACAAATTGAAACGCTTTCATTCAGCTGCTATTTTGCCAGGGATGTGTGCTCTGTCCCAGTTCACTTGAGTCCCAGGCTGTCCCTGTTGCTCAGCTGCGGAGCTGGGGAAGCCATTAGCATTAGAGGGACTTTAACAGAGACGTCCCTACAGCTCTGAGGGCCATTGCGGTCCAGGCTCTGACTGGGAGTCGATTGAGGCGTGTGTCGAGCAGGCATGGTCATATCATCACCAGCGCTCCCTTGCTTGCAGCCTCCCTCGATCTCCCTCTCTCTCTCTCTCGCTCTGTCTGTCTCTCTCTCTGTGCGGTCCAAAGTGTTGACCATCTGGGAGAGATGGAAGAGGAGGACAGGGTCCCAATCCAACTAACTCTGTCAGCGAGGCAATGCATTTTCCCCCCGTCTGTCTGTGTGAACGACAGAAAGAGGAAGAGAGACAGACGCGCAGAAAGCGAGAGAGAGTTTGTCCTTGCTATGACTAAGAGTGTCTGCTTACTGCAAACCTCCCCAGGTCCTGCATTGCCTCATCCTATATGAGCTCAAAATGGGCTGGGACCCATGTGTCAAGGGTCGCACTGTGGGGACTAGGCTTGGCCTGAAAGCCTGGGAAACGTGTAGATATTTGGCCATATACAATATAGTCGCCAAGAGCAAATGCTGCATGGATGCATGCTTGTGCACAAACACCGAGGCAGGCGCTCACGCACATATGAGCCATATGGAAAAGTAAGTGGGAGTAAAACTGTGAAAAAAAGGAGGGAGGACCCATTATAGGTAAGCAGGTTGGGAGCATCGTAGTTCTGCAGAGGGGAAAATCCCCCTGCACACTCCCATCCCCCCATCCTCCTTCCACCACACACACCTCACAAATCATAGCAGCTTCTCACCAAAGTCCACATTCCTCAAGATTCAACTTCATGAGAAACATATGGCTGACGTGAATCACATTATTCCTGATTAAGTGAGTATTGGGAAAAGCATCCATAATAAAAAATTTGGGGTATTAGGCATGAATTCATTAGATGTCTTTAGTGCAGTGTATGTTGGAAAAAATGTCCTGCCACAGGTTATGTATGGGGAACGGGGGTTGCATTTCCTATCGTGGGATCAGTGCAGTCATTCCAAGATGGCAGGATAAATGCATACATAACTCTAATGAGCTATCTCCTTCTGCAGCGTATACAGGGCAGCTGATACTTTTCATGAGTAGCATCAAAGAGTAAAAAAAGCATCAGGACTTTATTAATAACATAAGGATCCTGGATGAAAAAGTAAAAAAGACACCAAACTAAAACAGCTGAGAAACTAATGAATCCAGAGAGTTTTCTTTTTTTAAACCAGCATTTGCACTCGTGCAAAAAATGACTAATATAAAAGTAAAAAGTACTGTAGTTCACCAAAAATTGAATTCATGGTGAGTTATCTAAGTGTTGCACTTACAGAGTCAGAGTTACTTTAAAAAAAAAAAAAAAAAACTCTTTCTGCACAATAACAAGAGGAATTTCAGTGTTATTAAAAAGCACAAACTCATGCATTAGAACAGTGACCTACAAAGAAGAAATGAAAAAGAGCTAAGATGCACTTTCCCAGTGCTCAGTAGCATTACTACTGATTTTTCTTTTGCTACTTATTCCTCAGCCTGACCTGAAAGCCTGGGAAATTTCTAGATGTTTGCCACACATGCAAGCAAGGCTAGCGAGCACCCAGGCCCAGCATTAACTAACTATTATCATGGATACATTTGAGCTGTCAGTGTTTGTTATTATTAGATAACCTGTATTGTATCATTTACTGGCACCAGGATGCTAGTTTTGATATAAGGCACCAAAAAGCTGCAGCCACCTCTGTTAGTGTGCTCATCCGTGACTTCGACAAACAGCGGTGAGAAGGATAAGAAAACATTTGTTTCCGATTCTCAGGCTCTTCTTGCAACACAGTCCAAGTCTTGACTCTATTTGTAGGTTTGCTCCCAAACAAATGTACTTGTGCTATGTGTTTTTTTTAATCACTAATTGCTAACAGGTGCATGACTGGCGTGCACCTTGAGCAAACTGAAGACCTGCCTTAGGCTGGTTCTTTGATCACGAGTCCTCCTCACTCATTGGCTGCATTATCACACTTGCAGTTTATCAAATATTTTAATACTCCCTTATGATTTTGATGGAGTGATTCTCAAATTAAGACTAGGTGCTTTAACAGGTAAGCAGCCTATTCAATGACTTAACAAGACATGTGTGGTTGAGTTACAGTGCCTTGCACTTATACACACACTCTGCAGGTGTGTGACAGTTTGTTTAATTGTTGCTTATTTGTCTGGTGCACAAAGGATTGTGGGATTTCCACCCTAGCATGGGAAAGAGGCACTCAGCCTTCAAAACCCAGCCAGAAGGAGGCCCTTCATTAGGGAACATTTTATGCAAACATTTGATTAAGACATGACTTGATGGCTTCTTTCCTCAGAGGGCTGCCTCAGTAGGAAGTATTTGTTCCATGTGGGATGCGGGGAGTGCAGTGACTGAAGCGTGGCACGCAGGTGCTCGTGTGGCAAGCAGAGAGGGAGCCACAGACATGCTGTCTGTGCGTGCATTCATCCTTATTGTGCTGTCCGTGATAAATTCCACATGCTACACAACTTCTTACAATAGCAGTTGTGTCCACTTCTTCTGAAAACAGTTGCATCATTTTGACACAACCTCAATTCCCCATGTGCACATTCTGCTGCACTAATCCCACTTCAAGCATGAACCAGCTTTAAAGCTACAACTGGCAAGTGTTTTGGCAAGTATTATGCTAGTTCCATCCTCCGGCCCTGTCATTTGATCTTGTGCCCACTTGTCACTCATCTTGATCGCCTGTCTTCTTTGCATCCAGCTTGAGGCAGAGGAAACCAGCAGGCAGCATGCAGCCAATCCTCATTAAATAAATACAAAACAATACTAACTGCCGGCCAACATTCACTGCTGCTTTTACACACTTTGTCTGCTACAAGTTTAGCCTCACTGCTCTGTGCTCTTATGTTCTCATGGGGACTGCCCATTGGTCCAACGGCTTGTTATCCCAAAACCCCAGCTCTCTGTTTCAGATGTTTTGCTCTATGCATATACATGAAAACTGTTTTGAGATTGTTCACAAAATTTAATCGTTAATTTTAATTATTTAATTAATTACTCTTATACTTTTCCAAACCACTGTTATTACTCAAAGGGATAGTTCACCTAGTAGCAGAAGGTGCACCACAGTAGTGGTGCTATCTTCCTCTCATTGTTACTGAGTGCTGGATACTGGCTGGAGGCTCCAAATGCTCTCACTGAGTATAGTTTTTCTTAAATCACTGTTTAATACTGTTTTTTTTGTTTTGGTTTTTTTTTAATCTCTCTAACTTCTGCGCTTCCTTTATCACTCCGGCAGCAGCAGCCACCAGTGAGATGGAGGTAGATTCTTGAGTTTGTTGTGTCTTCATTTAACACATGTACATATGTTGGAGGACAAAAATAACAACTTTTTCCAAAGTACTAAAAGACAGCTGACAAGTAATGTTGTGGCTAGCTTCTTCTTTTGCTCCTCTCCCCTCTATCACATTTGTAACCAAGGACCAGCACTGAGAACTAAGATTGCACAAGAAAATACTCATACTGTTGGTAATTTAACGCTGTTTTGGACTGCAAAAAATCTGTGACACATCATCAAATTAAACTTTGCTTATTTAACAATTTGTCGAGTAAGTCATATGTGCATTTTAGTTTCAGAAAGCGACACTTATATTAAACTTTCTTTGAGTGGATTGAATTTTTTTTTTGTAACCTTAATGCAACTTTATTACTGGAATGATCTTGACTGAGAAAAGAAGTATTTTTCCGTAATGCCCTCTGGAAACATTATCTGTTCTGTAAGTTGTTTCCATCCTCCTCAGTGTAACTGGTTTACCTGGACAAAAAGGGCGACTACTTCTGCTTTGACTTGTCAGATATGAATCATGCAGATTAAATGGAGGTGGGGTGCAGACAGAGAGATAGATGGAGAGCCAGTGGTTTTGGCCTGTGGGGACGTGGATGAAACCTTGAAGAGTCATTACATGCAGAGTAGAGTGGCGTGTAAGTGATGGCGTGTCATTTGGTCGCTGAACACACACTACCCTCAAATTCACGCCATCCCACAATCAGCTGAGAGCTCAGATGAAAGAGGTGAGACGGTGACAGCTCAGGGGAGAAGGAAAAAAAAATCGAGAGAGAAAAGGATAATTAGAGGGCAGGATCTTGTCATGCCATGCGATTACTCAATTCCTGTGATATCTCTGAGAGGCTTTAGCCGGTCAGGTCTATAATCTGAGGCTGGGCCAGAAGACGCTGCCGTGGAAGAGGAGAGCAGGGAGACAGACAGATGCATTTAAGAGGAGGGCTGTAAGTTCACAATGTCATGAGGAGTAGCCAAAAAGCCAGATATACAGGAAACACAGGTTTCGTTCCAGCTAGTAAGAAATAAAACAATCCAAAACCTCAAGTTCAAAGGTGAATGGAGTTACAATACGTGTTAGTGAAGGATACAATCCAAAAAAGAATCCAGTGTATGAGTCATGTTGCCTGAGGGAGTATGGGAGTATGAAACCTTATTAAGAGCCCTGTAAACCTGGTAGATCTAAATTACACCTTTGATTATTAATTACCCAAAAAGAAGCCATCTATTACTGAAACCACGTCATCTTGCTATTGGCGCAGCAGCCAGCCAGTGATTCAGAATGGTAAAGCACAGGAAACTACTCTGGCAAATTACACACAGGGCAGGAAGAGTGTGAAGCATGCGTAGGGAAAACAACGCGAGCCCCAGACCGGGTGGAAACAGGAGGGCTGTGCTGTGTGTGTGTGTGTGTGTTTGGGGATGTGTTTTTGAAGGTTAATGTTTTTGGACAGATTCTAGCTGATAGCCAATATTTTTTGCCAATATTTAGAGCCTTTAAAGGGATAGTGAACCCAGTTGAAAACATGGATTTTCTTATTTAATTTTAGGCTATTCTTAAGTCATAATCATCCACCAAGACATGTGAGTCCCTAAAAGTTAGTAACTGTAACAAAATGGAGTTTTATAGTGGCCACATTTTCAACAGTAATCCATTCCAGCAGGCCTGGGTAGGCTTTCGTTCCCCTTGTAGGGTAACAGTGTTGTCTGGTGAGACCAACCAACTGTCGAGCCAAATGAAAATACCAGTAATTGTTTTCCTTGCTAAAATTACAGAGCTCAATTGCTAAAAACCTCCACTGGAGGCTTGTAGTTGTGCAGCTCATGTGAGAAAGCCCACGCCATCACTAGCTAGAGCTTTATATTCAATTTGATGTATGAAAAGACCACTGCTTTCTTAACAACACACTACATGGTGGTGCCACGGAATGGGTTGAAGTTGCATGCCACCACCATGCCAAGGCATGCACATGCACATATAAGTTTTACAAGGGAATTTGGTTAGGGTTAGGCACCAAGACTACATGGTTAAGCTTAGAGAAAGGTTTTGGTTGATGTCAGCAAGCTCACAAGAAACAAACACCAGTCTTGTCTTGAAGTGGATTCAAACTGGGGCTGATTCAAAGTCCCACTGATTGACCTATCCACCAGCCCAACCTGCCTCCTCATGTGGACTTCTTCATTGTTCGATGTTGCCGAACCAAATTTTTATCCATATGACTTCACCAAGTACTGTAGTCATGTTCATTTCACTATTTCTCTGACACTGTAGCCTCTTTAGAAGGGAGCACTTTGCCAGCCCTCACCCCTCCTGATATAATGTTAGATTGGTAAGATAGACTAATCACTCCTCTGTTGCGTGGGAAAGTAACTTAATCCTTAGGGGAAAAAACAACTGTTTGAGTCATAAACTCAAACTCAGGAGAACTCAACTGATAGGCCTCAATTCTTAGAGAGGACAGATTCTCACAGCTTCATGATAAAAAATCATTTTATTGAAAAATGATATATTGTAGAATTACTATCACTTTGAATATGAGCATTTTCATGCTTGCCCCATAATGACAGATAGATAGATAGATAGATAGATAGATAGATAGATAGATAGATAGATAGATAGATAGATAGCAACTCAAGTACAGGCCTTAATTATCAATTAATAGATCAGTTCATGGTATTAATTAACACTATTAGGTCATAAGGAATAAGAACATGTTTTTTAATCAAGATTATTGATAGTCAGCTCAAGTAGTAACTGAGCTATTCTTGATCATTTAATTA
>OMLB01018553.1:0-21334 GCA_900302555.1 Myripristis jacobus | reverse complement strand
GCATTGGTTAACGTCATCAGTAATTGCCGGAAGTGGGTTGGTCACATGGAATAGTGTAGAACCCTCCAGATCAACATGGCCACCTGCATGAAGATGCTCGGTGCTGCTAAACAGATGCACAGAAACACGGCTCTCGTCCGGACGCTGAACTGCACCAGTGGCTTTAAATGCTCCCGCTCCTTCCTCTCCGACACGTCGGCGGTGACCCAGGCGCTGCCCGCCCGGCCCTGCAGCAGCGCCGCGGCCGTGAGGAAAGCATGCAGCGGACACTTCTGTAACATCCGCTCCGGCACGGCAATGACAGGAGCGCTCAGGACGGCGGGGAGAGCTCGCCGATGGGCCAGGGTTGGGGCTGTGTTCTGCGGGGAAAGGGAGCTCCTGACGCCGGTCTGCCGCCCGCAAATCATCCCGGACAGGACTTTCGGGAACCGGGCCAGCGGAGCGGGGTTCTCCGGGGAGGACGGCGGGGAGAGCGCGGGTGCTGGCGGAGATGAGGCGCCGGGTGACGGGGGAGCGCCGTACAACGGACCGCAGATGACGGCGCTCACGCCCATGATGGTCCCGGAGGTGTTTCCTTATGTGCCGCTGATCGCCGTCAGCAGGAACCCGGTGTTTCCTCGCTTCATCAAGATCATAGAGGTGAGTGGGGAGCCCACATTCTCCTTACTTGTATTTTCACCGGTCAGGGTCAGTGTTGGTTGATGAGGAGAGCCTCTGTGTTTTCGTTGTGACATGCAGCCGCTCAAGGGCACAGGGAAATGATGCAATGGCCCCGCAACAGGGATTGACCTTTTAGCTTGAGTGTTCCTGTGTTGAATGTGATACAACGGAGAGAAAATCACAGGTGTCAAAGATAAAGGCTGTGCTCCTGAGGGAAGTTTTTGATGTAACTTAATTTTAGTTTAAAGAGTAGAAAACTCAGATTGAACAAAAAATAGCTAGGCCTATAATAGGTTTAAATTAGCTGATGTTTGGGTATCAATTTCAGTAAATGTTCGATATTTATTTCAAAGTCTTGTCTGGTTTGTACATACAGGCTTGTTTTTGTTTCCTAGGTTTGTTTGTCATGGTAGATTTCCTCATTAAATGAACTGTTGCATCAGCAGTGTCAGTTTTCATTGCATGGTTTCACTTTTTCTAGGTTTTAACTGTAAATTTCAGTGACTTTCAGTGAGGTTTAAGTTTATTAAGTTAAGTAAGTGAAAAGATTAGATTTCAGTGACACTGACAATAATCATTAGTTACAGGAGTTCTAAAATCATTTGCACATCTCTGAAGATTTACATCCCATCCTTCAGTGTCCCCCACAGGGAAAGGGGGGGGGGGGTGTCACTAGCATAAGGTCACTAGTAATGAAGGTGTTTGGAGGTTGTTGACCAGTTGCACAGAGCACTTTCCATTCCCAAGGGGATCGTCAGGTCCCTCCGACCTAACACAGGAATTCAGATGTGAAAAGGCAGCACAGACACAGGGATGGTGCATCCAGAAAACAACAGGTCTTTGTGCCAACAAACCTGCAAAGAACAAAGCAGCACCAGTAGAAAAGAGGAACCTGACATATCCATCAGTCCCACCAGGACGTTTATAAAGAAATGGCTCATAAGGATGGAATGATATTGTTATTATTTTATCAATCTAAATCTAATCGAATCTGGCTCTTTCAGTTCCAATAAGTGGGATATTTTCACTTTGCTACACAGGTGGTTTGTCTTATCAGAGTTGAGACAACATGACGGGGGAACTGGAGCCCACCCAGATTCAGCTCGCAAAAATTCATTTTATTACAGTTATTGACTGTTAGGAACACTCATATTTCGGTGGCTGAGGAAGATAGTCCTCAAGAATTATACAAAATAAGAAAATCCATATTTGAACTGGGTTTGACATCCCTTTTAGATAATCAGGTGTTTTGTAAAGAACAAACCATGCTGGTTTTGTTCTGTTGCTAATTTGACAGTTGCATTAATGACACATTCCCGGGGGATAAAAAGGTCAGAAAAAAATTCACTATGAGCTAGATAACAGCAGTAATCAGATAGACAGCGATATTGCTTTTTAAAGCTGATACCGCCTGATACTGATAGGCTGACATATTGGCCTGATATATCCGTCCAACACTAGTTGATTATATTGACGAACAATAATGAGACTGTTTCTCCCTTTATGCCACAGGAAAGCTTCCTGTTTGTTCCAGTTTGTCTTCTTTTATCATGTGAACGAGAGGTGCATGATATTGACAAAATATCATTTTGTGCTTTTTTTTTTTTCCCCCAGGTATATTGAAATAGCGATTTCATGTTCATAAACCTCTGGGTAAACACTTTATCTGTCTGTCTGCAGTGGTAAAAAAGTACCATTCTGCTAGTCTGTAGAATAAGAGAAAAAATTATGTCAGATGAGGTACGCACACAGGTCATGTGACATGTCTCACAAAGGGTAGGCTTCTTTAGTGAAGTGGTGCACCGCGACATAACAGGCCAACCAGCCAATGAGAGAGGCAGGTGAGCAGCAGAGTTTCACTCGGGCCTTAAAACAAATGCACCCGCTGTCACCTGTCTAACAACAGACACACACATGTGCCTGTTGTTTCCACAGAATCAACAAAATATTGAATACACTGACAGCAATTTTTGATATGATATCGCACACTTTCATATTGCAATCTTGATATTTCTATGGTATATTGTGCAACACTGTTATGAACTATACTATGCAGAAACCTAAAGGTAGATGCCAAGTGGAGAAGATGAGTACAGGTTTAAAAAGTTCTTTTTAAACCTTTACACATTTTAAAAAAGTTTTTTTTTTTTAATTTTATTTAATTTTTACAAGTCATAATAGTGATAACAACCTTACATGATGCCTTTGTATGCCATGACAAAAATAAGAGAAATAATCATAAATAAAAATAAATAGATTTTAAATAACTTTCATTCATAATCCATAGTTAAAGAGGATGAATAAATATATGAATTTAAAGAAAAAAGGAGGAGAAAAAGATTAAGAAAAACCTTTTGACTTTCTTGGTCTTATCATCCAAGCCAGGTTCCCTCACAGGTGCTCCAATAAAATACCATGAGGAATCATTACATAAGATGTGTATGTCTGTCTCCCTGTCAGGTGAAAAACAAGGAGCTGATGGAGCTGCTGAGGAGGAAGGTTCGTCTGGCTCAGCCCTACGCTGGAGTCTTCCTCAAGAGAGACGACAAGTAAGTCTGCTAAGTCACATGTCAGAGAGAAACACTACCTCTCATCCAAATCAGTAGCCTGTGTTTGAATCGGCCTGAGTGGTAGAATGATCCCGGGTCCTTCCACCAGGGTCCTTGTCGGTAAGAATGACACTGGGATTGTTTTTCACAAGGATTTAACCCTTTGAAACCTGTGCAAGTTCTCTGGATTTCTTTTAAAAACACGAGAAAAGGCAAAGCAAATTAGAAATAATTAGCAGAAATAAGCAAAAATTTACATTTAAAATGACAAGATAATTACCCCAAAACTTAAAAAAAGGGGAAAAAAGACCCCCCAGGATTTAAAAAACAAAAAGAAAAAACAACAACAACAACATAATAAATAAAATAATATAGAATACAAGAAAATTACCACTTACCTGTTCCAAAAGCAAGACCCACAAACTGGCCCCAGAACTTTTGGTGGAAAAGAGGCAAAGTTCTGTCTCCACTGATGTCCTGTGCCCATCCTGTCTCTCTACAGTCAATATCGAATAAAACAGAAATACCCCAAAAAGATGGTAATTTCATCCTGCATTGATTTTCTGAGCAGTCCAGACCCATTCAGATATCTTAGTATTTTTGCAACTGTTTATCCACCATTTTACAACTCTGTGCTGTTTTGTGATTGTGCCAAAACTGGGACCAGGTGAGTTTATCTTGAAAAATGTGTTAATACCTTTACTCGAAAGGCCTGTGTGTTGGTATTTACCAGCGACTCCTGTCTGTTTCTCTGCAGTAATGAATCAGATGTGGTGGAGGCTCTCGATGCCATCTACTCCACAGGCACCTTTGTGCAGATCCATGAGATGCAGGACCTGGGAGACAAGCTGAGGATGATTGTCATGGGACATCGAAGGTTAGAAAACACAGCGACTCCTGTTACCTCTGCTGCTACCAATGTTTCAGCTCCTGCCTACTGCTGCTGCTGTTAGTGACACTACTGCTGCTGCTACCTGGCATGTCCACTGACCGCACCAATCTGAGATCAACAGGACCAGTAGTTCACAAGAAGAAGAAGTCTTTTGAGGTTTTGTGGAGAAAAAAAAAGAACCCAGTGGCAGTGCTGTAGTTTTTTTTTTTTTAAGAATGGTCATTGGTCTCCTCCCTGACCAGAGTCCCTCTTTCCTGCTTAATCAGTTTGGACAGCCTCTAAGAAGAGTCTGTCTATTTTTTTAAATAAATTGTTTAGTGACAGAGCCTGCTATGAACATCAAGTGAAGAACCAGGCATCTTAAATGGAATTAGGATGAACTAGAGTTTCATTTGTGCTGTCACTGGAAAAGGGTTTTTAAGGGCTAGAAATGCAAATCCATGTTGACACAGGTTATTATTACAGGTTACCAATTTTATTCATTTTTAATGCAGGCTCTAATACCACAACATATGGAAAAAAGTCTAGGAATTAAATCATTTCTGGAGGCGTCATCACATTGGTTGTTGGTTTGTTGTACAGGAAATAGCAAAGTTCACATACCTGTTACAAGACATTGAAACAATGAATGAAGGTGTTCACTTTCGTTTGGATATCATGAAAGCAAATCAGACATTACAACAAAGGTTTTGTGGCATTGTATTGCATGCAGCTCATCTTTAGCACACATTTTCAATTTGACTGAGCTCTCAGGGCTTGAAAGTAAAGCTCCCTGATGTACCCGAGGTGATTAAAAAATGAATCAGGGCAGTGTAAATTGCCATTGGAGACAACTTTATCTTTTGACTGCTTCATGATTGTCATAATTCTGTACATTTGATTGGGTGACACTTCTGGTGGTGCAAAAAGATTTTTGCTTGAATTAGTAGAACAGATAGAGTTCTAGTCCGCCTAAATTTGATTATCTTTCTAGACTAGACTGACCACAAATCTCTTATCATCCCATATTTTATGCTTAGTGTAGGTTTGTATTTATGCATACCGTGACAGCAGTAACTCCACTCCACCTGTCAGGTGATGGGAATCATATCAGGCCATCAAGCAAGTAATAAAATCAGTAGCTTTTTGCTGTCACCCTGATTTTATTGATGATCGTTGTGTATCCACACTGAAGTGGATAAAAGATGGATTTTATTGGCTTTCATGCAGAAGTGCTCATAGACATCTCTTATCCATTGTATATTGTTGTTTGTCAGGATCCGGATCACACAGCAGCTGGAGGTGGAGCCTGAGGAGTCGGCAACATCATCAGCGTGGTCAGAGTCTGAGGCAGAGTCACAACCCAAACCTCCACCAAGGCGCAAAGCCAAACGCACCCGCAAGGACCAGCCCGGGACGCCGGCAGAGCAGCTGGAGGACAAGGTCTGGGCACATAGTTTTTACATTCACATGATTCAGGTCAAAGGTTGTCAGCCTTCTGCTAAGCCAGTTACTACAGCGGATCATTTGACTTATTAACACCTTCAAACAGAAAAGAGGAACTACAGTCAGTGAAATCAGCTGTGCTCCTCTTCTCTGCTGTTCAATGCCAGTCATCAATACATGAAGAAATATGAATATGAGCATCAGTCCAGACTTCATTTTGGTACATTAGGCTTTCCACACCTGAGGAACTGTTGGGAATCTCATGTCAACTTCCCGTAACTTCTGCACAGCACGTATCATTACACTCTTACAAATGAACCCTACTGTAGACCACAACCTTCATTTTGTGTCATCTCTGCGTTATTTGGTGACACACAAGTTAAAATAACTTTGTCCTCAGTTGGCCAAATAAAATGAGCAAAAAGAGTGCAGAGCATGAATGAACTGCTCCAAATATGCTTGGTGTGAGCGTTCCCTTTTGGGCTGAGAACCCTAATTGGTTGATAACAAAAATCAGTGGGCTGTTTGAGTAGGTCCTTCAGAAGTCTGAAACTTTAACATACTAAAGGTTTGGTCGAATATTTCAATGTGCGTATTGATCGTGATTGAGGCTGAGATTTTTTTTTTCTTTGTTGTTGCTTAGATTGCAGATGCAGACCTCAACCCTGAGATTCAGCCTCTGCCCTCCTCAAACATCCTGATGGTGGAGGTGGAAAATATTCAGCATGAGCAGTTTACCGTCACAGAGGAGGTTAAGGTACGCATGGAGCTCACTCTCAGTGGGACGCATAGTGTGACACCTTCGGGTGCAGTTGAACCTGTCCGACTCTGACCATGCGGTGTCTGTGCTCTCCAGGCGCTCACAGCAGAGATAGTGAAGACCATCAGGGACATCATCGCACTCAACCCTCTCTACAGGTCAGTCTGGCATAGTTCATACTCATATGTCATATTCATCATTGTAATGAAACTATTATATCCCGTAAATGCTGACAGTTTCTTAGTACAACTCATGAGACATGAAGACATTTTGATATAGAAATATTCCCAAAGTTACACCTCTTTGTGTAATTGTGACCTCGTTAGCACAGTTGATTATATTTGAGGTATCATGGTGGTTATGGTGCGGTATTAGCCACATCAAGTCCCTCAAGTGTTACCATTTATACATACTTTAATATACATTATATAAACATTCAAATTATATATTATTAGCATAATATCTGCCCAAAATTTCAACTGTCAGTAAGTTCAGTGTGAGAGTATCTGTATCAGCCTGGAAAACGAGTACAGTTGGAACCCTAGTTTGTGTTCATCCACATGCAGTGTGTGTGTGTGTGTCTCGTTCTGTTTGTGTGCGTCAGGGAGTCGGTGCTCCAGATGATGCAGGCTGGCCAGCGGGTGGTGGATAATCCCATCTACCTCAGCGACATGGGAGCAGCTCTTACGGGAGCAGAGTCCCACGAGCTGCAGGACGTCCTGGAGGAGACGAATGTGAGCAGCACTTAGCTCAGATTTATAACAGGCTAAGCAGAGTACTTCAGCAGGGGGTCGGTTGTGTTTATTTGAGTTGGCCATAGAACCCATTTTCACTCAGATATCGGGAGGTCAAAGGACCCCTTTGAAAATGGCCATGCCAGTCTTTCCCTCTCTAAGATTTTGCTTAATTTTACGGCAATATTTAGGCCCCTTCCTAAAAAATAGCATAACATACATGATACCAAGGATTCCTTAGGTTGTATAGTTTCATACTCTAAAATTGAACCCACTACAGCCTCTGAAAGACAGTATGTTGGCTGAGGTCGCCAGTGACCAGAACAGAGTTTAACAGGTTTGATTAAAAATCAGTACAGTATCACAAAACTAACCCATAATATTGTGATACTCAAGTGTATCAGTGTTTTCTCACACCCCTAGTTAGGTTCACATCAACACCTACAGCACCACTGATCAACATAGAGCTGTGTGCCTTAAGTGCAGTGAATTGTGGATGTTGTAAGTGTGTTGTTCCCCATGTTTTTCCTGGGAAACTTGATCAAGCACGCATGCTTTTTTTCATGGCTTTCACACACACCAATACACACATTCATATGCAGCCTCAGATTCTCCAGAAAGAAGGAAGTAAAAGTGTAAATCCCTCTGAAACCAGCTGATGTTTGTCTCCGCAGATCCCGAAACGTCTGTACAAGGCTCTGTCTCTCCTGAAGAAGGAGTACGAGCTCAGCAAACTGCAGCAGCGACTGGGCCGAGAGGTCAGACCACCCGCTCTGTCTGAATACACCACTGTTAACCAGCCACCGCTCCGCTGGTCAGCCTAACCACCTCTCTGCGCTCTCCTCCCAGGTTGAAGAGAAGATCAAGCAGACCCACAGAAAGTACCTGTTACAGGAGCAACTCAAGATCATCAAAAAGGTTGAAGTGCTTTCTGCAACGTCTCTGTCTTTCTCCGAGCAAGATGCTGAAACTATTCTTTATGGGCCCAGCAGTGATGGATTGTGTTGGTTTACTTTCTAACTTTGAAAAAGGCTAAAATTCCCATGACATGTTGCACTCTCTGGGCCAGTCACTAATGATTTCTACAAATGTGGAATGCTGCTCATAGAAGCATCTGCGTTGTTTTCTTTTTGGAATTTTTGGTGCTCCATGTGGGGGGATTTCACAAATGATGCAGTCTCACTCTGGACTGCTGGATATGTGCACCATTTTTTAGTTTAGTTGAACTTGAGTTGTGAAAGATAATGACCAATCATTGTTCTCCATTGTTTTAGAAATACAGGCCTCTGTAGGACAAAAATGCTTTTGTTGCTGAGGTGGAACTCAGAGCTTTTGGTACTGTACATTAGTCTTGGATAACAACTCTGATAGTGATACTCAATTTTAACCTGATATTGGCACCAATACCTAATGAGAATAGTGGTGAGACACATGATTGCCTCGAGTTTCATCAAAATCCAGTCAGTAGCTTGTTATAGGTAGCGGGATGGATGGGGAACAGACCGTTCCTCTCTTGAGCTGAACAGTTGTTGTTCTGCTGTGGTGTTTCAGGAGCTGGGTCTGGAGAAGGAGGACAAAGAGGCCATTGAGGAGAAATTTAGAGAGAGGCTGAAAGACAGAACTGTCCCTCCACACATCATGGACGTCATCAATGAAGAACTCAACAAACTGGGGCTGCTGGACAACCATTCTTCAGAGTTCAAGTTGGTCTACTTTTGTCTTCTTCTGCACTCTGCTCCTCTACCCTGACCTGCAATTTTTTGTTTCCAGCTCTGTTGTTTCACACCTGATCCAACTATGAGTCACACACTTACATGTGTCCCCAGTTCAGGACATCTAGATCTGTTTTAACCAATAAGAATTAAGCCTTTACTTGGATCAGATCTGTGAGTTGAGAGCAAGGAACCAAAATTTGAGCTCGGGCTTGAGAACCACTGCACTACTGTGCTGGTTCTTACGCTGTCTGAGCGAGTCAGACCCTGCTCATATTTGGCTTTGACGTGCATCTCAGGTGATCTAAACACAAGTGAACAGTGGGAAGCATGAATGTGAACAGGGTTCAGTGCACCTTGGAGGTGCACCATGATCCGATCACTAATACAGCTTTTGGAGGTGGTAAGGGATGCATAACTCCACTTAGAATTTGTAGTATGGAGATGCACCAACATGGTTTTTGAGGCCGATACTGATATCTAATATCTTCCCATCCAAAACGGCCAACACTGATGCATTTTTGTAAGAATCATAATACAAATGCAGGTGCAAAACTGCTTTTCAGCCAGGTCTATGTGAATTTTACAGTTGCATTAAGTGACAAACTCCTAGAAAAAAGGTCACACAGGATGTTTCACACGATATGCAAACATACACTGTTAATTGGTTAACTAATTAGTCATGGGTTTTGTGTTTCAGTGTAACCCGTAACTACCTGGACTGGCTGACCAGCATGCCCTGGGGCACCAACAGTGAAGAGAACTTGGCGCTGGACCGAGCCAAAGAGGTGCTGGAAGAAGACCATTATGGGATGGAAGACGTCAAGAAACGTATCTTGGTCAGAGCATACACACACACACACACACACATACACTCATACTCTTCAAACACTAACACACACACACACTCACATCATTAAAAAAATTTTTTTTTTAAAAACAAGATGACATTGTTGATGAAACTGGCTGGGCACAGCTAAGCAAAATTCTCATGCAGATTTAATGTTTGTTTTTCTTTTATTTCCTCATCATGTCTCTCTCTCAATGCCTCTCAGTTGTTTCTCGACACCTGAGTATCTGTCTCTCACTCTGTATCCTGTACCTCATTATGTTTCCTCATGTTTTATGTGGTTCGCACTGACTGACTTGACTGCCTGTCTGTTTGTGTGTAGGAGTTCATAGCGGTCAGTCAGCTCCGAGGCTCCACCCAGGGGAAGATCTTGTGTTTCTACGGTCCTCCAGGCGTGGGGAAGACGTCCATCGCCCGCTCCATAGCCAGAGCCCTCAACAGGCAGTACTTCAGGTTCAGCGTAGGAGGCATGACCGACGTGGCTGAGATCAAAGGCCACAGGTCTGAAAATCTGCTCTACTGTAATGGCATTAATACTTAGAGACGTCATGACATCACACTTCACACATTATCCCTATCATATAGATATACAGAGCTGGCATCATGTGTCTGCATATCCTCTAAAACAGTAGAGATGAATCCAAATGATTTTTCTTCTGATCAGAGGTTTAAAATAAGTGTGTGTACATGTTTGTGTGTTTCTAGGAGAACCTATGTTGGAGCAATGCCAGGGAAGATTATCCAGTGCCTAAAGAAAACCAAGACAGAGAACCCACTAGTGCTCATAGATGAGGTAGGTTTAAGTTGTGTCACTCCTATACTGCTGTCTGCTGATTTTCCCCTCTGGGACCGTACGGTTTTCTGGTTAAAAATGTGGTTTATTTAGTTATTTATTCTTTATTTTGTCAGTGTTCATTTCTAGAATTGGTGAACAATGTCTAATAATGTTGACTAGTCTTTACTGAAGTTGTTAGTTTAAGAAAGCAGCCTTCTGAGTAATTCTGCATGTCACATCCATGCAGAATCGGTCCACAATCCACATAGAAAACGTCTTTTTTCATTTCGGCTTAAAAATTCCATACAGCGCCTGACATATCAGTAATCAGTGCTAAAATGGCACGCGATGATGATTACAATATATGTGACCGTGTTTTGCCTGTAACCTGCCATTGCCAGGTGGATAAGATGGGTCGTGGTTACCAGGGTGACCCGTCTTCAGCACTGCTCGAGCTGCTGGACCCTGAACAGAACGCCAACTTTCTTGACCACTACCTTGATGTACCCGTCGACCTGTCCAAGGTACGCTGTGTGTGTGTATACCACGTCTCAGTAAAGTGAAAGTTGATTGAACTCTATCTGTGTTGTATGGTCTTCAGAAACAGGACTGGTAGAGTCTCAGAGAAAAACGATAGCCTTTCCTTATTTAGCACCCCCTGTCTCTGTCTGCTCCAATCAAGGTTCTGTTTATTTGCACGGCCAATGTGATCGACACCATCCCAGAGCCGCTCAGGGACCGGATGGAGATGATCAATGTGTCTGGATATGTCGCCCAGGAGAAAATGGCTATCGCTGAGGTATCACCAAGTTTTACTGCAACATTTTAAGTGATATGTTCATACTTTATCAAAAGCTTAATTGTTTATGTGCTCTGTGGTTTGATGTTTTCTGGCAGGCTGTAAATCCCTAACATTGTGAAGGCATTTGAATCCTGCAAGTATTTTACACTTAGTTGATAACTGAACGCTGCAGGAAAGTACCTCATGCCTGCTCCCTGTCCTTCCCTCCATAGCGCTACCTCGTCCCTCAGCTTCGTTCTCTGTGTGGTCTGACTGAAGACCAGTCCAGCATCTCCCCAGAAGCCCTCGGCCTGCTCATCAAACAGTACTGCAGGGAGTCAGGGGTCAGGAACCTGCAGAAACAAGTGGAAAAGGTACCATATAAACCCTGTTTTGACTTAGCTTAACCAAGACTTGGTTGTATGAAGCTGCTCAGAGTGACTTTTTGGTTTTGAGTACCAGAAAATTCTGACTGTGATACAAACTGGACTAAGAGTAACACTCATGCTTATTTTTAATGCCTTCAGAATACAGACTAACTTGGTTAAAGGGTATCTGTGACCTCTGTAGGATCAGTAGGAATAATTAAAGTGTTATTTGAAACGTCAAACTTTAAGGGGAGCCAGCAGCTGCTTCTTCTTGCTTAACGGACAGAAGTCCCATATTTTTCAGTTTTTAAGGAAGTCAGTGGCGTGGTGTGTCTCCAGCCTAATGCCTGTCTGTCATAGGTTTTCCGTAAAGTAGCGTTCCGTATTGTCAGCAGTCAAGAAACGGCGGTGACGGTTACTCCAGACAACCTGCAGGACTATGTCGGTAAACCGCTGTTCACCGTCGACCGAATGTATGATGTCACGCCACCAGGAGTGGTTATGGGGCTGGCATGGACTGCTCTGGGTGAGAAACACACAGAAACACATTTGTCTTACTTTCTTTATGAAGATCTTCCATTGAATATATTCATTCCCTAACACTGAGCCTCAACATAGTGTTACGCTTTGCCACTCATGCTTTCATAATTGCATTTCTAAACTAGTCCATTGCAGAAATTATATCCAGCCTTCTTTCAGGGTGTCTGCAAGTCTTGAAATGTCCGAGATTCAATTTTATACATATTAGGCCTTAAAAGTCATTAATTATTCTTGATGTTCATTTTATGAGGTCTTAATTTCAACAAGCATTTTAATCTTATTGCATTCATCCATACAAACTATGGATGAATTCATCTGTACGTACTCGTCATACTTGCTGTAGAGGGACATGCATGAAAATCTTTGTACTAAGCTTCTCAAGTTCTGTAGGGAAAATAAATCATGGTTAGATTTATTATGGAAGTTTCTTACCATCTAACCTGAAGAAAACAAGTTCATAGAATTATCTAGAACCAATCATGTTCCTACTTAAAACTTGCGCACTGGACCAAATCTATAGCACTTACCTTTATAAACCCACAATGCTTTGAATAAGAAAACAATTTGGCCAAAAATTGGTTTTAAATGTAATTCAGGTTTGACTTAGTAAGACAAATTAAATGTAACTCTCTGACACCTCTAGACACCTTGTCTTTAGCTTGAAAACTCTCATTAGTTTCCACTAGATGTGAATTACCAGAATGTGCAGACACACATATACACACATACACACACACACACAGTCACGAGTGTGTGTTTAACCACCTGAATCTCTTCCTGTGCCCAGGAGGTTCAACTCTGTTCATTGAGACGTCGTTGCGTCGTCCTCGTGGAAAGGCTGTGGATAAAGAAGGAGAGGGGTCACTGGAGGTCACAGGTCAGTCAGAATGCCACCTAGTGAGAGTTTTTAATTTAGGCAGACTCTATAGACAAATGGGTTTCTCTTTAACTGCATATGGTGCATATGTGTTAGCCGTCAGAGGCACATTCTGTTGTCAGTGGTTAATGTAGTGAGATTTTGATATGTATGTGTACATGAAAGTAAAAATCTTATCATTTATTTGGCATGTATTGATAACTTGGGTGTATAATATGACTTGGAAGTTTAACTCACAAGGTGAAAGACACCTTTTCAGTTCATGGGATTTTAATGCTGTCACCATTGAAAATAATGAGTAGTGAATGCTAATGAGTTGTTGTTACACTCGTGCAGGTCAGCTGGGTGACGTTATGAAGGAAAGTGCAAAAATCGCATTGACATTTGCCAAAGCATTCCTTATGAAGCAAGAACCAGAAAACAACTTCCTGGTCAACTCCCACCTGCACCTGCATGTCCCTGAGGTAACCATGGTGATACAACACTGCATTTAAACAAAGTACATTCAACTTACTGCATGCCACCCACAAAATTGTAAACAGTGGCAGCAAATGTAGCTATGACCGGAGAGGTGTCATTAACTGGCAAGATACTGCCAGTTGGAGGAATCAAAGAGAAGACTATAGCTGTAAGAAGAAAACCCTCTAGGGTTTGACCAGTGCAGCAATTAAACAGGACCTAGAACTAGGGCTGCTCGGTTATAGCAAAAACGTAATCCCGATTGTCTTGGTCATTATTGAAATCACCATTGTTTAACACACTTTGTCTTTTTAACTGGGATCTCCTTGAACTTAAAATATAAACATATCACTGCCTGGCTGAGAGTAAATTTGGGCTTTGCAGTGAACCAACTTCTACTGTATTTTTTTTTATTGGTTTATTTAATAGGGGCAATGCATATTTATGAACATAAGTGTGAGAGATACACCCATGTGAATATGTAAATGCTCACTACTGCTGCTGCTGTTTCCAGGGGGCAACTCCAAAGGATGGACCAAGTGCTGGCTGCACCATCGTCACAGCGCTGTTGTCCCTGGCGACCAACCAGCCAGTGCGTCAAAATGTAGCTATGACCGGAGAGGTGTCATTAACTGGCAAGATACTGCCAGTTGGAGGAATCAAAGAGAAGACTATAGCTGTAAGTAGAAAACCCTCTAGGGTTTGACCAGTGCAGGCTCTGACCGGTCAGTGTCATCCACCTCCCATAGGATCAGTTAATATGATGCAGTTTGATTATTTCTTTCCCCATGGTTTAAATCCTTTCATGCCAGCCATTTCCCCCCAACAATAACAGGGTGTGATGAAGGTTTAATTTCCACATACACATTTTATCTAAGTGAATACATCCATCTCTTCATTTCTTAGTCTGCTAGGATCAGTCTGTTAGGATCATTTAGTCAATCCATATTCCCTACCTCAGTCTGACCTCAGGACAAGACTGATATATAGTATTTACCTTTATTCTTACCTGCAGTGCTCATTTGTATAAGAAAATGATTATTTTTTCCAAAAATCTGTCTGTCTTGTTAATAGCTTCTACCTGTAGACACCCTGATTAAAATGCTGGGAGAAGCACTCGGAAGCCTTGGGAGTGTTGGCATGAAACTTCTTCAATTTAAGATGAAGAATAGCAGCCCAGTATACCTGCTGCCATCGATTTCAGTCAGAAAACAGCAGCATCATATATAGTCATACATGTCAGAACTAAAGTCAGATATCATGACAATAGAAATAGATTAATAGGTCTTGAGTGTCCTATGATACCATCTGTCTGTGTGTGTGTGTGTGTGCCAGGCCACTCGCGCCGGTGTGACCTGCATTATCCTCCCAGCTGAGAACAGGAAGGACTTCTCTGACCTGCCGGACTACATCACCCAGGGCCTGGAGGTCCATTTTGTGGACCACTACAGCCAGTTGTACCCCATCGTCTTCCCAGAGAAACAGCTCTAGCCTGTCGTAACCGCAGGGCTGAACGGCCCAAACAGGCGTGGCCAAGGTGCACTTCACACTTGCCAAATTCATTTTTCAGCCTGCATTGTTTATTCCTGCATCTGCTTACCAACATAGACTTGTCATTATTTTGTAGTTTAAAGTAAACCAGTTGCTTTAGACTCCCTGACTCACAGAATCTTATTGTGTTACCCAGCAGGCCGTTCACCACCACCTCACCCCGAGCTGTTGGAGGACACATCATGTGACATAGACAGTATCTCTGAACCGTAATGATGCAGCTTCATATGTGGAAGATGGACCCATGACAGTGATGATGATGATGATGGTGGTGGTGGTGAACACTGACCAACACAACACCAGCCTCCAACCACAAGACATGATGTTGTCAGTGATGAAGCAGTTGGTGGTTGTAACTTTGCTGCTAGGCAGCCGTGTCCGCAGCCCACATTTTATAGGACTCTGGACAGACCCAGTGGCCACTTCATGAGGTCCACCCGCACAATCTGATACAATCCAGCCCAACTAGTGTGCCATAAAGTTTCATTTTCTGATGCCTATAACGCTCAGGTTTTCTTTTTGTAACAGTAATAAAGGTGTTCATTCACTTCTGTGTTTGGCATTGAGCTCATAGTTAGTGCTGCTGTTGGACTGGACTGCATTTCATTGAGAGCTGTTTCTTCTATTCTGTCCCTCTTCATGTATATAAATGGGGAGGACAAAAAATTAGAAGCACCTCTCAATATAATGTAGTCCAGCACAAGAGCTCTGCAAACTACAACCTCAGTAATAAACACAGAATTAAATTTACACATTCTCCACAATGTCAACAACAAAAACGGAACATTATAAACTTTGTAAAAAGGTAGAATTTATGGCAGAGCTGTTGACCTGAACTGCATTAGATTGTACAGGTGGACTTGGTAGTGGTCACGGAGAGTATATTGCTGATATTATTTTATATTATTATTGATTATGTGATGATGATCCAATGTTGTATTCAATTAAGTGATGAAAATGACTCCTGTGGCTACTGTTATCTGTTCTCGTCAACCTACATTCGTTTAACAGATTTCTCTGGTTTTGTTTCTTGGACAACAGCGGTTTGATCTGACCTGGGCAGAATCAACTTTGGGGCCCAAACTATAGTTTGAGACTTTCAGAGGCACTGATCTGCTAGGAAAGTTCACACAGAAGTTTGGTAACACATTATGGTCTCCAGCTCCATGTGCATCTGTATTTTGACACTCAGGTTCATTCAAGCTCTCAAAAACATAGTTTTAACTAAAATAATAGCAAATCACAAACATGAGTCTCACATACGGGGAATGTACTGTTTTTTACACCAACTGCTCAATTTTCAAAAGATAACTCTCAATAAGAAAGTGGATCCAACTTACTGGATTAACATTCCAGGTGTTGGATCACCAAACCCACTTTCATTCACACACTCAGTATGTTGTCCATTTTGGGTAAAGAGAATGTAGGCTATACTAGGACTTTTAGAATAGTCTTTGTATTGAATTCAGTTCAACTAAATATAATTTACTAAAATCAAGAATGTTCTTATGTAAAGCCACATCACATTTGAAAACTCATGAAATGGGACTTAAGAGGCTACTGTATTTTTGAGAAGTCATGTGGTTCTTAACTCTGATGTTCACTAGTATGCAGGTTTCATTTCAATCAATCACAACTCCTGTGACCGTCAGTGAGGAGTCGCTGTGCCTTCAAGGTTGAGAACCAGAAAATACTATCAATTTTTCATTAATTTTATAGTCATGTTTAAATGGTGTCAACTATTCCACATATAAATTGAGAACTGAGTTTATGCAGTTCTATCCTCCACTACAACCATCCCAGTTCAGGTGTCGTAAAAAACAATAAATTTGTCATCTAGCTCAGGGGTTGTCAAAAAACTTCACTTTCAATGCAATTATATCCCTCATTAGGCTGAGGTAGGGTGATCCTTCAATATGTTCATTTGCAAAAAAAAAAAAAAAGTACTACTTCCTATAGTCTTTTTCCATGTTAAAAAAAAAATACAATTGGGCTAACGTATAGGCAATATTGGCTTTTGTGACAAATTTGGGGTCAGAAAGACTGAAACTTTTCAAAAATGTATGATATGCCTACACTGCATGGCTTTAGAATTGCCTATCCCCATTATTGATGCAGTCTTTAATGATTCACCTACCCCCATGCTGGGACCCAAAGTTTGGAAAACCACTGATCTAGCTGAAGATGAATGAAACAGCTGTTAAGACACCAGTAAAGTAGAAGACACATGAACTGAACAGGCAGTCTGGATTTGTGTTGTCTAACAAATATGTTTATTGAATGACAGTTCAATCCTTCTTGGCGGCGGCCTTCCTCATAGCGGCCAGCACGTTGCTCAGCTCCTCTCTCTTTCTCTTGGCCCGGATGTGAGTGCCAATCTGTTAAAGATTCCAATGTTACAGTTCAACACAGCAATCTTGACTAATCAACAAGGCAACATATATTGTGCACATTTCAGACACTTTATCAGCGTCCCAGGGACCCACATGGGTGGATTTAAGTGATCAATCTAGTACTGAACTGTTAAGGGCACATACACGTTCTAATTGGGCTCACTTTCAGTGAATTAGGTTGTAGTGAAATTAAACAATTCCTTATTTTGTTGGGGGCCTGGAAGAACCAATGATTGATGGTATGTAGGTACTTGAATCAGTACTCTGCAATATTTGTCTTTTGGTCTGGCACTGGTAGACACAATATGAGCTGGCCAGTATCCTGAGATTACCATAAACCCTGGGATTTTTAACAATTTTAAAAAGGTATCACAATCTCCAATCACCAATTATGCTCCATTTTCTACCAAAGGATGGAAACAGAATACACACCCTCTTCTTGATGAACTTGAGGGCTCTCTTGTCCTTGGACACCTTGAGCAGCTCCATGGCTCGCCTCTCATAAGGAGCATATCCACAGACTTCACGGATTGTATCCCGAATAAACTTGCTGTGCTTGGTCAGACGCTGCAGGACGACAACAGGTCAAGCATTAGACACGTTTTTAAAAAGATATACTTGGGTGTTTTCAGTTTTTTTTCCCCAGCATAAATGACTTATTTTCATGTCAATATAAATGCTGCTGGCTGTCTGCAACACTCAAGTGTATTGAAATTCACCATCTAGCTGCATTGGTGAGAATTATAATAAGTCCTTCAGTTAGAGTTTTTGAGCAAACTGCTATTGAGAAACCCAGCAAGGTACTTCAAACATTAAAGTACATTAAAGGAATATTTCACTGGCAATGCATGATATTTGTATCAACTTCTCACAATGTGCTGCCTTGAATCCCTGATTAAAAAAAACTAACTTGCAAGCATTTATGGTAAATATTCACAACAAACTCTAGCCACCTCTGATCCACTTTTACAACAGCAAAATATCAAAACTTCTGTTTAAAAAGCTCAAACTTATCTGCAGTATCCAACTGTATGCAAATGACTTCCTATGCAGACTACATGGCCGAGCCTGAGAGCATTCTCTGGAAGTGAGAAAATGTGTGTTTGGGAAGTAATGAGCATACAAATGGATACTGAAGACTTTGATTCACAGAAATTGAATGGGGGTAGAACAGACACCTAACTATCTGAAGTGGTGATCTGACTAGTTCAAAAGAAAATAATGATTACTTTTTTATAGTTTTGGTGACAATATACATCAGTGGGGCTGTAAAGTCTGTCCATGAAGTTTGTCCTCCACAAGGCAACAGAAATAGTGCAAAAAAGACCCCTCTCCATGCTTCAGTACTACTCCGTTGCAAAACATCACCTCAGTGAGTCCGTGACTTGCCTCAAGTCGGTTTACAATGAAGCTGCTCCGCTGCAACCATTAGTTCTTTGCAGTGGCAGTGGTTCAAATAAAAATGGCTGACACTCCGAGCTTCCTGCTATGTTGATTTTAATAAGGGAGTGTCTGTTTTATTCCCGTTCAATGTTTATGCTTGCACTATACAGCATGACAGGTTGGAAGTTGTGATGTTTTTCTGTTGTAAAAGCAAGGCCCTCTTTCTTCACCACTAAATCAGCGCTGGCTATTGGAATTAAGTTTACCATAAAGATGTGCAAACAAAGCTCTTTGTCAGGGATTCAAGGAGGCACATGGTGAGTGCTTAATACAAAACCATGCACTGTGGGTCAAGTATTCCTTTAACAATAGAATCATCTACAGTAAAAGCAGCAGTCAGTCCAGCCAGTTGAGCAGCAGGTGTGCTTGCCGTGGATCAGTGACCAGGATCAACTTGCCTTTCAATTAATGGAAACAGTCCTGGATCAGGTGAGCACAGAACACCTAGTGACTGATCTCATGGCAGACACCTGTAAGTCTACAGTGTGTTATGGGGGGGCTATGAGAGAGGATGCAGGTTTTCATGTCAGCCTAGGACTGCAACAGGCGATTCCCCTGAACAGCGGACCTAGCAGACAGGACCTCTTTGAAATCAGTGCCTGTTTGGATGGAATGAAAACCTGCAGGCTCTTGTTCATCCCAAGGTGAACAGTCAGCAGCGATACTCACCCCTCGTCGGCGGCTGTGTTTGGGTGCCGTGACGTTCTTGGTAACCGGGTGGCCTTTGCTAAGGCCGACGGCCATGGGGTAGCGGATAGCCATACCTGGAGGACAGGAACACTGGTTAAAAGACCCACTGACAATTTGTTTTTACCCCCCAGCCCCCATAATATTGTATTGTAGTTTCAGTGTTATTTACTGTATAATATAGTTTATGTACCTAGTAGTTCAAGTAAGGCAGTTTAATGTCCTCTTGTATAGTAGGACTGTTGCTTTGGTAATTTGCCCACTGGGTCAGCGCCTGTTGCACACCTGCCTGGCCATGAAGGGATCTCCTCCCTCTAGTTTTTACAAGATCTGTGTGTGTGTGTTTTTTTTAAGTATTTATTTTCTTGGCCACTGTGAGGTCAGGGGGTGTCATCCTGTTTTTCTATTATAAACATGTATGCCTCCAGCTCTTTGAAACTGAATGAGATTCTGGCTGTAAATACACTTTATACGTCTAGATGATACAGTAAACTTAGAATTCAAGTGTGTACACATCAGCTCATCTTAAATTTAGTTAACCCAAAAGCCTTGCAGAGACATTTACATGCACCATGTTTACAGTAGGATTATTGCTATCCATGGGCCGCAGCCATCAGCTTCCCGGCCGTCCTGCAAGCACTAGAGCATAGACGGATCGTAGCCTGTCCAAACCTGCGCCTTTTACTAAGGAACAGGCAGCAACTCCAATTTTACACCAACTACAACGAAAAGCTGCTCCCCAGCTCTTCTTCCCACCGTGTGGCAGGCGGATAAGCGGCCACACTACTAGCATGAACACTGACATGAGGATTTTAATCTGAAAGAGCCTGTTTCTCAGCGCCCAGACAGGAACGAGGCGGACAGACGCTAGGCTACAGGCTAACTGGAACTAACACAGTCCAATTACTATATTTTAACTCGCTTCGAGTTTGGTTAATTACACCGCCTGCCTCTTCTGTACAATATGATGGTAAAAAGTCTGGGTTAGTGAGGGTTACAGGTTTTAATCAGCAGAAGGGTCTAATGAAGTGAACCGGAGCTGACGGCCATAGCCAAAGTACTCCAGCTTCGGTGTAAAATTTACATCTGTATCCGTCTCTGTATCCTGGCAATTTACACTACGGACGCTTGATACAGTCTAAGGATTATGGCCGTCTTTGCTGACTTCGTGTAAACTGCCCGATGGCTGAGATTTTTGGTAGATTTTGGTCGCTACAAGTCAACGTTAAATTCTTACCTGCTGTCTTTAATGGCGGTAAAGCCGGAAGGAATGTTTGCCGAGAGTCGCTGGGTAATGAGAGGTTTCAGCCATGAAACTGGACTGTGGTGTGTGCAGCGCCTCTGGCGGCTGGGAGTGGCACTGCGCCCTGTGACACTCCAGCAGAGCCCAGGTTTTGATCATTATATTTGATAAAGCAGCATGTGGCAGGCAGACATGGCTCTGATTTAAAGATTGTACACAGCTACTATAACGTTAAAGCTAATATTTGTGAAATCTTCCCAGTTGTATACAACAGTTTTTGTGATTGTGAGGGGGGAAACTGTTGAACATGTTGACAGATGAACCTTATATAATCACTTTTATTATTATTTTGCCTAAATATTTTATCCATAAGATGATTTGCCTTAAAAATGACCCTCCTTTTATATTTTTCAAATATTATGGATTCAAAACATATTTCTATTGTTCTATTGCTATTTCTATTAAAAATCTAAAACTCAGACATCACAAATTGGCAAAAACTATAAAATATGCTTAGACATTTCAAATTTACTCCAGTTAGAAAATGTGTGAAATATTGATTGGCCCTATTGATTTTGGATAGTAATTTGAACAGCATTAACAGAAAAAAATGGGAGATTAGTTGGAGATTTGTT
>OMLB01018551.1:0-13133 GCA_900302555.1 Myripristis jacobus | reverse complement strand
TCAAGAAAATTGAATTCTCAAGAAAATATATCATGATAAATGTTAATTTATATAGGTAATATATATAGGTAAAATATCACAAAAATGTCTGTATGTAAGACAAACTACTTAAACTATGGCGTACATTTCCCTTGAAGTAGCTTCAAAGTTAGACAAACTTTTTGTGCCATGTAAGTGCACACACACACACACACACACACAGCATAACGTATGTCAACAAAGTGAAGAAAAAAGTGTGTTTTATGACAGTGGATTTAACTCTCACAAGGCTCCCAGTGGATTTGGAGTAGTTTGTCTCTGAGCTGCAGTTTGAAAATGCAGTGAAATGGGAGACACAGCTACAAGATAAGTTCTGAATGAACTGTATGTGCTGCTGCATTGCTGCCAAATAAAGGCTTTTTGTTTGTTTGAGACTTGGTAGAGTGATTTTAACGCACGCACAGCATGTATGGCTTGCCCGATCGACACATGTAAAATCTGGTCATTAGGTCCATAAATGTGGTTAGTGTGCTATGATGTCATTCCAGACTGAGTGAACAAGCCCAGGTCTTAAGCAGCTTGAAATGTGTGTGTGTTAGCCTTTTAACACCAGACTTGCTGTCCCACAAAGCTGGCATCAGCCTGGCTATGTGCATGTGTGTTGGGAAGTGAACAGAACTTTTAATAACATCACATTGGATCTCATTATAAAGTTGTGTGGTACACAGCAGTAGCTCTGGAGCTGTATGGTACATGTTCTCAGGTACATAGGTAGGCAAATACATCATCAAATTAAATTCTGAGTATCACGGCTTACACTAGATTCTGTCTTGCATCATTTTATGCACATTTCCGTGTAATTCAGCAGGGTATATTTGGTATCTTTGGAAATCACTTAAAGTCTAAGAATTTTGAAAAAAGCTTGTCTGCACAGCAATGACCAACTCAACAAATGGGACCATCTTTATGGTATTCTGCCAAAGTGCACTTTGATTGCTTGACTACAATGTTGCAGTGACCCTGTGTAAACAAACCTCCTTTATCACTGATATTTGTCTTCAGCTTTGAGATCACAGTCTCACATCAATATATGGAGATCTGAGGGTGGATATAACATACTGCATGACAATTCAACAGGCATTTACAGAAATGCATTTGTTCTGCTATTTTTGTCCTGGTTTTATTTGGTTGTTTACTTCCTGTTATGTAATTCAGCTGTGTCTCTACTTCTCTTGAATTTGTTGTGCATTTGTTTTGAGACCCTTAGCCCCAACTGAGCAAACAATCTGCATTTTTCATTGTGTTTTTATCAGTTCACTATCGCCTTTTATCATTTTGTAAAGCAATAGTTAGACTAAACTTCATGTTTGGAACAACAAACTAGAGCAAAACAAAAGGGAGTGGATAGAGTCTGAAGCTGCTGTCATGGAAGCCTTGTCACATTTTCTATGTTTCTGTTTGTTTAAGTTTTTGTGACACTTTCTTATTGTTGTCTGCTGCGGAGAACTTGTCTGAACACTTTGGGGTTTCTGGGTGTCTGTAGTTCAATACAAATATATATTTCATTTGAAAGTGAACACAATAATAACGTGTGTGTCGGTGTGTGTGACTGCAGCTATGCAATTAAATGTGTTTCCACAGCAGTATGAATGCATATTTATGTGTGCACATATCCTGCATATAATTGTGTGAATGTTGCATGCAAGTACATAGGTATGTGTGTGTGTGTAACTGAGTATGTATGTGTGAATGTGTGTGTGTGCATGTGTGTCGGTGCCTGTTTATATTTCCACATTGTTCCTATTCATCATGCTGTCACTGCTGCAGCAGCGATCAGTGGGCACAATGTGTGTATGTGTGTGTGTGTGTGTGTGTGTGTGTGTGCTGGAAGGCTGAGCTGGTGTCAGCTCTGGATTAAATCATTAAACCCATCAGTGGTGCAGATCCCATCTTCTCTGTAGCTCCAGGGAGAGAAATACTCATGAAATTACAGTGGTGATATTGACGCATGCAGACAGGTAGCACACACACACACACACACAGTGTACAGACTGAGGTGTGAGTGTGTGTGTACACACATATATGTGTGTACGTGCATGCATGTGTTTGGGTGTATGTGTGTGAGTTCATGCATAGATGCAAGAATGCACACATGCAGACACAAATACTAGCGGAAATATGCGCTGGCACGTATGCGCGCGCGCACACACACACACACGTGCACACACACACACACACACACACACACACACACACACACCATAACAGAGAGAAGCAAAATGCAAAGATAAGACAGGAGAGAGAGGAGTTGGGATGTGATTTGCATTTATAAATTGAAATTGTTTGTCATGCACACAATCTCTCTGTCTTTCTTGTGCATAGCAAATTGAGGGGATGAATGGTTCCCTGCATACATTCAGTACAAGCATTGTATTGTTCATGATCAATAGGAGAGAAGAGAGTAAAGAAAAATAAAGTCTTATACTCTAGAAAGAACTGAACACATTGCCACTGATGGTGGGTGTTGGGTGATATCTCCAAATTGGATTTTTTTTTTCCAACACATAGAGGAACACGTTTTCTTTCAAGTGTTGAAACATGAAAATCACCAAAATTGAAATAACGAGACCTTCACATGACAGCAGCATGTGCTGAATAAAACTGTGTCTTATTCTTGACTGTGTATAAGCAAGCTGCCTGGTGCTTGGCAAACTGAACAGTAAGGCAATGCAGTGTTGCCGTTGTGTGTGTGTTTTGCATTTGTCTGGTTTCTCTCCTGTACAGTAAAAGCTACTGTTTATACAGCATGCATATCCATTTTGCAACAAAAAAAATTCACTTTATTTATTTTAACCTGAGAGCAATCCATTGCAAGAAAGTTACATGATGAATCTTTAATGGGGGCGCCGCCAGTGATTTTAGGCCCAATGAAAAGATATATCATCGGGCCCCACCACCCCAGGCCACACCAACCCTGCACCGTTACTGTAAACACACCTCAAGAGCCCAATCGACCCATTCAAAGCTTTAAATAACTCTTCCTTTGCAGGCTTGCAACTCTCTAGTCCAATACTTAGTATATTGGACTGGAGAGTATTAGTGTATTAGTGTACTTACTGACAGTAGCTGTGAAAATGTAACACTGTGCAGACATGCATGCAACATAAAGCATACAGTGGAGTTAACTTTTTAATGCAAGACTCTTGTGCTGATGTCCATTTTTTACTGTCTAAATGTAATTTTAATGGTAAAACTACTGAATGAAGAAAAAAAAGAAAACTCTCTTAGCATCAATGACCAACTTATAAATAAATATAACTTAAATATACATTAAAAAAAAAAAAGCAGCTATAAAAGTCAAAAGAGAAAATGGGAAACGAAATGGAAATGGAATTGAAAAGGCCTGATGGTGGCGCTAAAGCAAAGGACAGGTGGTCACCAATTAAATAGGTTTCTACCAAATAGGGTCATTATTGTGTTGACATTTTATGGCAATCCAGCCATGAAAATGAGCAAAGTATTCTGTTTAACTGTCTTATGCTATATTTTGAAGAAAAATCCTCCATTTTACTCATAAATACGTTGTACACAGAAAGACCAGAAACCCACCAGCTTACATACAAACAATAGGGCTTCTGGCACAGCAGAGCATGGCAGTATATAACTATTTCCATTACATACACTGTATACCTTCACTATAGATATAGGAGACATGAGGGGGTCGAGAGTTACTATGGCTGTGGCTGCTCTTTAATGGAAATGATGTCTAACTTTCATGGCTGACCACATATAGTATTCAAGGGTAGTGAAGGGGAAATACATTAAATATGCTCTCTCTTTCTCTCTCTCTCCCACCGGCTCTCTCCCTGTCTCTAAAATCTCTCTCTTGTGCATGCAAATACATATTTCTCACTACCATTTTCAACCTTTTCCTCTCCCTTCCTTTCCCTCTCTTTTGCTGTCTCTTTGTAATTTCTTTACCCCGTTCTCTATCTCTAACATCTGTGACCATCTTGCTCTTTGAGCTCCCTCTCCCTTTCCTCTCTCTCTCTGTGTTTCTTTTACTTTGTAGTTGTCTGTCTATAACATTTTTGCCCCATTCTCCTCTCTATTCTCCGATTGTTGAACTGCATTCCATATAAATCCATGGTGCCATACATTTTAAGGCAGCCAGTGAAATTATGGCAGACACTGTCAGGTTGACTGTTGAAGGCTTTGGTGTCGAAGAGAAGTGACCAGTGGTGCACAAAAAAAGATTACTGCCTCCTCACCAGGGCAAAACGGCAGGGGAGAGAGCAAAATGACAACCCTGTGTCATAAAATATTGTGAAATGAGCACAAGCTATGTATTACACATTATGTGTTGTGTACACAAATTCTGTGAACATTCCTGTCCTCACCGCAGTTTGGATTATGTGACATGAGTTGTCTTATTTATCCTGTGCAAAGGATAGCAAGCAGTTAAGCTTGGGCGAGAAAACAACTTTAGTTAAAGAAATGGAAAACTAAAATGCGTAATTTTTCATTAAAATGCTTTTTCTGTCACCATTAGGTGCATGAAAACATCATGAAAACATCATGAAATTGAGAATCTGATATCCTAGTCCCTGTTTCATTGCATTTTGCTTCCTGTTGTTAAAGCATTTTTGTAGCTATTTAAGGGAGATCCACACTAAAGGTTTGTGGAGGGAACACAGAGATTTTTTCATGACTATCTTGTTGCATCACGGGATCATTTTTTTCTGCCTGACATCTGACGTCAATTGTGAAATCGATAATATTCCCAAGTGATTTTCACATTTACATCAGCAATCATTTCACCAGAGAAGCTATGGCTATGGAGTCAGTGTTTCCTCCAATGCTTCTCTGTCTGTCTGTCTGTCTGTCTGACTCTCTGTCTGTCCCGGTTTCTGTTTGGGTATTTGTTTCTGTTTTCCAGCCTGCTTACATTCCATCACTGCATAGGAGATAAGCCTGATTGCAAAAATGAACAGAGCACAGATGCTGAAATTGTCATAAACTTTCTGCTGAGCAGAGTTGAAATTTGACCAAATTTAGGGAAGTCTACTTTGATGAAAGGACTGGATGGGAAACTAATTACGTCTAATTTCACTAATGAGGCTCTTCACCAGTGGTGTTAAGTAGGGCATACAGCGCCTGAGAAAGCATGAATATGAATGGAAAACCAGTGGCAGAGGTTCTTTCAAAAAAAATATATCTCATCATTCCAGATATGGGACTGCAGAATCTTGTATTTTAATTTTAATTTTGATATTTTTTCAAATTCAATTTTCAATAGTTAAGATTTTTCACCAGCTGCACTAACTAAGCAAACATGCACAGCCTCTGTTGTGGAAAAACAGGCCTGTTAAACCTGTCCACTTAAAGAAACCAAATAAAAGACAATGAACAATTTATGAACAATGTCTTCATAGTGAAGTTCTCATGTGCCATGTGAAATGTCAGTCTTTGTCAACAGTGTACCATTAAGGCATCATGATTACAAGAAATCTGCTAGTAAAAAGGGCTTAGGTGCTGCTACAGTTATATGTAGTCATATGATGTATGCCCCAAAAAACGTGGTGTGTTCCTTTAATGCCTGGGTCTTATCTGTGACTGAGGTCTAAAATGATCTCTTGGTCTCGCCTGATAAGACAAAGACTGAGACAGGCTGGGGTTCGATTAAATAAAATCTGTTTGGCTGCCCCCATTTCCTTCTACCTGAGAGTAAGGTAAGAGCCATCTCCAAAGACAAAAGTTTGATGAGAATCAATATGGTGCTGCTTGGACAATGGGCTCTCTGTTAGGGAAGAGGCAGGTTTGGCAGCCAGCAGTGAGCAGTGTCTTGTTGGACTAGAGGGATTGGGGATTGAGTACGGGGCAGAAACAGTTTTTTAGAGTTGGCATCTACCTTATCTGGTTCTGTTATTCTCACACACTGTTTTTCATTTTCCTACAGGAGAGACAGACGCCAAGGCAGAGACAGAAGAATGAAGTAAAGGCAAGTGCAATGATGATAATAATAATAATGTAATAATTATTATGCACAAAAGTACTGATTGCACAGATCTTATGTTTAGTCTCAGCCTTACAATACAACGGCAATGCATTATGAGATCTTTGTGAATGGCATCTCTTTTTAAATTAGTTCAGTTAAACTGAATTCAGTTCAGTTCAATTCAATTCAGTTAAGTTCAGTGCAGTTATAAATTTAACTCAAGTCAATTCAAGTCAGGTTAATGAGGTTTTATTGGCATGACCATACTTAAATACAATACCACCAAAGCACATTCCCAAGTGCAAGTAGAGAAGTGTGTGGCAGGGAATGTGGTCCTCAACAGGGTTTTGAAATCCCCTCTGAATGAATCCTACTCCTGACCAGTTCCTGAATGCAATCCTTGGAGGTGTGGTGATGTAGCAGTGCCAGCCACAAACCAGTACTCTAATTTGCAAATCACTGCAGTCTATGAAAAGGGGCTAGTTTGACTGGCAGCATGTAACACTGACTGCTAGGCTCCTTGGGTTAATTCTCCTCCTGTGGGATGTTGGTTTGAGGTAGGTTATTGTGTTTGATGTCTCCTGAGTTCTGTCTTTTTCTGATGTTAAGACAATAACATGTGTTTTCTATGGGCAGCTCCCCCCATGTACTCTAGCTGTTGGATCTCCAATTGGCAGCACGAGGGCTGACTTCCCCTCAGTCAAGGTAATGGGTTGGTCCGAGGCCCAGAAAACCAGACATTGGTAAGTAGGGTGCTCTGTAGCACCTGAGGTAAACTTTCTCATTTTTGTAGCATTGCAGGACAACTTATTCATTATATTTGTTCATTGGTTTCTGTAGCTGCTGTTTTGCCTCCCCATTGACACTGTCTCTTGTTTTGCTGGCTTGTATTCATCCCTTGTTACTTATATAATTTGTTGAGCTCTATTGTAGATTTCTCTTTCCCTTAGAAGTGTTATCTGTAAACCACTGGTATACTTGTTTTTATGGCTTGATGGCTAACTGCTTCCATATTTTAAAGTGGAGCTGACTGCCGCCTGGTAGGTTCAGCCACTTGAGCCATGACTTAAAGCACTGGGCACAACTTGAGGTTGGGTTTGCTGTGACTGTGTGTTTGTGTGTGGTGAGCACTTACACCCTCGGTCACGTGCCTCCTTAGTCTACCTCTCTTCGGCGGCCTCAAGCACCATATTGCTTAATTAGTATTTGTCAGCTATCTTTAAATGGTTAATTCATTAAACGAATTGGATATCTGTAATAAAAATTTTCCCACATATACATACTTGTGCTGTAGCTTGCTTTATTTCTGTTGGTTTAACTAATTTCCTTTTCCCCAGTGCCTTCCATGCTTCATTATGTTATTAAAAGATTTGCATTTTGAATCACATCTGTCTTCCTTTTGAACAAACTGGTATGTATTTGAGTGTCCAGGATAGTAGTAGCATATTGGAAAATTAGCCGTGATTTAGCCTTGAAGTGAAATTTCCAGCGTAGTGCCACTGACTTCTCCTTTAAGACTCAGTCACAAGTGCAAGTAGAGAAAGTGAAAACCAGCATAATATGATACAACATAAAATCACAATATTACATACCACAACATAACAAAACATCACAGCACAGAAAACATAACATACCACAACATATCGCAACATACCACAACATTACAAATGTAACATATCATATCATACCATAATGTAACATAACACAATAACATGACTGACTATAAAATTCTTTTAATCACTCTTATGGCCATACATGGGCTAGCCTCTACTTACATCTCTGACCTTTTTGTCCCCTTTTGAGCTAGGCTGCAGCTTGAGATCATCTGGCAGGGCCTTGCTTTCCATTGCTAGTACTACACTGAAAACCAAAGGTGAAGAAGCCTTTGTTAACTGGGCTCTGAGTCCTTGGAGCAATCTACCAGAGGAGATCAGATATACATTTATGTATGCATATGAATGTCTACTGCTGTAACTCATTTGTTAATGCAAATGCATTCTATATTTGAACACATTTCATTTTGTGAATGTAAATGAAGTCTTTGTTATTGTGCAGCACTTTGTTCTTTGCATTGAAAAGTGATACATAAATAAGTTTTCTTCTTCTTCTTCTTCTTCTTCTCATTGCTACTTTTTTATTCATTAATGGGACAGAGAGTGAATATGATGAGTAGGGAATATAACGAAAGCCTGGATTATAGCAGTGAGCAGGAGGAAGGGACAGGAGGAAGCTGGAATCAAAAGAGAGACACAAAGTCATTCGGACAGATCTGAGGTCAATCACAAATCTGATCACATGGTCAGTGGAGAGGTTTTTGAGACACATGATAATGCCAGGTGTGAAAGGCAAACTGTCTCAGCTGTCCTCTTGTGATCGGATCACCTGAGACGGATGCTAACACCAACTGTGAGCAGGGCCCCAGATGCTGGCTTGGGTGAGCGGATGCAGTCTAGACAGAAGCATTTCCTTCAGCTCTGACCGGTCTGGCCAGCCTCCCCTCCCTGCCCCAGATAACTTTACAGAGTTGGAGGAGAAGGTTGCGCTTCAACAGAATGGTTTTTAGTGGAGTGCTAAACCCAATACCCAGTATTCAGAAAGTGTAAAAAGGTAGCACATCCCAGTTCATCAAGTCAAGGAGGACAAGATACTCGCATTTCACCAGTTTATTGGCTCACATCACAGTGAAACTTTACAGAGTCACTTCAGTGTACTGTACTGTAAGATTTTTACTGACCTTCTCCCCATCACTGAAGGCTTAAATGATATGAAAGTCCTCCTGTACACATAAGACTCATTGCCTTAAAACATGATGGTTCCATTGTGGTAGATATTTGTGGTGTTAAGAAAGCTGTTGCTAGTCTAATCTTGTCATGATGTCATGTCATCTATCTTCCACTGCATATGCCCTGTCCTCTTAAGATGCCAGCACTAGGTACCAGTAGCTCTATGTCATTGGTATTATACAGTAAGAGATTTGAGGTAAGTAGTCTCTCACTCAGCATCTCTGGGTTTTCTTGTTTGTAAGTTTTCACTGTCGAGCATTTTCAGATTTGTTGGAAACCGTTCTTATAAACCGTTTTTATATTTTTTGTTTTATAAAGGTTCTGGCTCTTGGAACTGCCAGCATTAACTGCTGCTTTGACAAGTTTTCACTCAGTCTATTTTGGTCGGTGAAACCTGAACTGAGCCCACCTGGGAATTTCTCTTTTTCGTCTTGTCATTTCCTCGCACAAAGAGAATGGAATGACAAGCATATTTACATACATATCCAAAGTCATGAAGGCCTTTCATTAACTAACTATGGTTAATTGTGGGAGTTAAGGGGGCAGAGCATGAAGCTTGTGTATGTGTGAATGGTGCGTGTACACTATGCATGGTTTTATAGATATGATTCTTTTTGCCTGCACGTGCCTCCTCTGTTGGGCACATGCAAATTTTACTGTGGAATCTACACACAGTTTGATAAATGAGGCTCACTGAGCCTTAAGACAAGATTTTGGCAAGTTTGTTTGGCTCTTTGCAGTAAGTATGCGCACACTGGAAATTTATTATCAAAACTGGGCCAAGCAGTCATAAAAAACTAATAAAATAGTGCTGCCTTCATCAAAAAATAATGATTTGAATTATGACTTGGGTTGCACAAGATTGATTTAATGCTCAAAATATTTTGTCTGTCATATAATGTTCATTACAGAATAAATCTTTATATATGCATATTATCTATTATTGAATAGAATAGAATAGAATAGAATAGATGTGGCTTTTCATTATCCTGTGTACATTGTGCTGTGATAGCTGTAGCTTTTGAGGTGGGCACACTGTGTTACGCTACTACAATAACTTGTAATTATCCTTTCTGTCAGCATTCACTTGCAAAGCAATTGGTACTCAGTGCATCTGCCATTCTCTGTCTGTCTACACATCAACTCTGCTGGCTGTGTGCAAACTTTAAGTGGGTCAGTAGTGCAGACAGAACAGACACACACACACACGTTTATCAGCAGAAGTACCATGCAGATAAAAGCCAACTTCTAATATGTCCAGAACTGCATCTCCTCTGCCCGACATCACATTAGAGTGAGAACTGATTCAAATATGATAGAAGCTTTGATTAATACTGTACATGTTTTTCATTTGGATCCAGCTTGGCTGCTTTGAAATCCTGCATGAAGACCTGCCAAATTCCAGCAAATGATGCTTTTGGGTCTCTGTATGATCTCTCTCCCAGTCTTTTCTATTTTTCATTTCTTTTTTTCTTTTCTTTTCTTTTTCGATGAAATCATGCTACAAAGCACAATTTCTCAGCTATCAATGGGCCACAAAATGCCACAGGTATGAGCAGAGTGCTGCACAGGTTCAGTTTTACAAACCCTTGTCTGAACCGAATCCGCAAAGCTCAGTACCGCACCTGTCCTGGTACCAGCAATTTTTGGTCCTGACCCATTAATGCAAGACCCACAACCCAACCCATACCGCTATCAAACAGGCTACATCGCTCCACACTCCATTCAAAAAGCTTATCTTAAACTACAGTCTGTACGTCTGACTTGGCCTTCATGGTTGTGTTTTCAACAATCAGATGTTCAACACTTCATCCACTCTGATGATGATTGATGTATGTGAGCCTCAAGTGACTTCCCCTTTTTTTTTTTTCTTTGCCAGACATTATTCAAGGAGGCGTGGCTTATCACCATTTTAAAACTTACAGGCAATAACTTGTTGTTGGGATAGCCTGTTTTTGTTCTTGGCTGTACACCTGGTTTACAAATCTGGACCTGTTTTTTTGTGGATACTGTTTAATTATTCTTATTATTTTTTATGCCAACAACTTTTATTGTTGTACAGTTACAAAAAATGATTTTATAGTGATTGTAATTATTCTAACTGAAATTTGTGCATAGGCACATGTACACACACCCACCCCAAGATAGAGCTGATCCTTGTCACTGTATTTTTTGAAAAATATTATTTTAAAAAAGAAGAAGAAGAAGAAGAAGAAGAAGAAGAAGAAGAAATAAAACTATTTGGTTGGTTTAAAAAGCAGGCCATAAGATACCCCACAGCACTTTTTTCATGTTGAGTGCTAAATTCCTGGGCGGTGAATTTAAACACTAGTGTTGACTTTTATACCCTCTAAGCTAAATTAGAAAAGTAGTGTACCATCATTTGTTTTGATTTCCAAATGATGGAGCTCTCATTAGAATAGAAATCTTCACAAGCTCTCTATATCTGTGTAAGTCTGTCCATTAGTGTGTGTGTATGTGTGTGTGACTATTTAACTATGTCTTGACCGCGACAATGTGCTCTACAATAACTGGTAATTACAGTGTCCTTTCAGGAAAATGTGCGGCTGTTTTGGCATAAAAGATATTCATTCCCTCTGCAAAATGTAAAATGAATCAACAGCTTTTATAAATGACCTCCAGGGGAAATTTTGTGCCCTTAATATCTGTGATTTAATTTTACTATTCACTTTATTTGAAAGTTGATGAAGCCTTTAGGCGGTTGCTTCAGCAGCACAGTGACCCACTGTATAACATCCAACCTATTCCTCAAAAAGAAAATGAGGCTGTTTTTCTTGAAAGGCAACAAGAACAACAACAAAAAATCTTCAGAGATGGAAGGTTTTCATCTTCCAGCTCCAATATGGGCTTTTTACTGCCAACAGTTGCAAAGGAGCAGCCTGGAGAGAGTCATGAAAGATTGAGTAGGAGGGGAGACAGAGCTAGCTTTTTGTCCCTATTAATATAATTGGCAAAGAGAGGAGAGAAGAATAGTTAGGGACAAAAAGAAAGGAGAGACAGACTTTGAGAGAGAAAGCGAGCAAGAGAGAGAGAGACAAAGAGAGATCTGCAGCAAAGAGGAAAATCAGTAATGACGAGAGAAGCCATTATGGGTCTACTTGTCGATCACGACCTGAAAAACAATGTTCTGGTCTTTCAAACGCCACGTGAACATTGCACAGATAGTAGGCGCGCACACACACACACACACACACACACACACACACACACACACACACACACACACACACACACATTCTGGGCATTCATTCTGGGCACATGTTGATAAAGCAGAGACCTGTGTCAGCGCTCTGAGTCGGATCCAGATGGCAGAGGGCACCGTCCAAGTGAGGGTTCATTCACAGCCTCCACAACTCCATTTCTCTACTTTTGCTGGAGTGCTGCAGTTAGCAAGGTGCACACACACACACACAAACACACACGTGAGAGAGGGTCAGATGGGTATTCAAACACATACATGCATCCAGATGAAAATGTGCACACTGCAGAAATGCTTGCGGATATGTACACTGGCACATACACATGGATACACACATAGGTCCCCACACACTCATACACACATATATATACACCCACACACACAAGCAGTTGTTTCTGGATGTGTACATACATTTTTGTCTTTTTGGCATGGAAATAGGCCTATATATATATTTTTTTTTTAATGTATTTAAAGATACACAGAGATGTGTATGTCTGTGTTATTACTTCACATTGGCAAGTCCATGCTTACTTTAATCCACTAATAAATACGAATGAATGAATGAATGAATGAATGAATGAATGACTCTATCTATCAGGCAGTCAAAGAACCAATCAAATGCAGTTATTGTTTTAACCCTGAGAGGTCCTGTTGACTGCATATTGCCTCACATGACATCAGAAATGCATATTATTTATTGTGGACAGGAATTACTTGTAGATTACATTTGCTTTAGGGATACACCAATCCGCTTTTTCCACTTCCAATACCGATACCGATATCTGATGTTTAGTATCGGCCGATACCAATACAGAAAAAAAGCGCTGAATTACCTAACAAATGGTATGTCTCATTGTGTGGAAAAGACTGGAATCATTCTTTTGTGCAAGGCAACATCAGATTTGACTTAAACATTTCTTTCTTAATTTTTTAAAAAAACAAATAAACAGATATAAATGTACTGAATTACTTATTTATTTAATAACTATGCACCAGTACAGCAATCTTAAATAAACCAATAGCTTCACTAGCTTGGTCAAACATGTAAAAAATATAACAAAACCTCTCCTGGTTCAGTCAGTGTAATTAGGAGTATAACACCCAATGTAAAATAATAAAGACGCTGAAACTGAGAAAAACAAACAATAGCTTG
>OMLB01018550.1:0-14283 GCA_900302555.1 Myripristis jacobus | reverse complement strand
AAAATGGGACCTGCTAGCAGGTACTACCACCTAATGGAAAAGCTCTCAAACCGAGTAGAGTCGAGCCGAGTCGAGCTGAGTCAAGCTGAGTAGGTACTAGTGGAAAAGGGGCATAAATGATACTTTTTCCCCCCATGAGACTTAAAGGGATAGTTCACCCATTTTAAAAAAGGTGATATTATTTTAACACCCCCCACACCATTTTTTTTCAAAATGGGTGAACTATCCTTTTAAATAGGATAGGTTCAGTATTTTAAAATAAGTGGACTTATCCTTTAATACAAAGGCTAACTCTAAGTCTTTTCAAAAGACAGATGCTTTACAGTGAGTGAGTTGATGTAAATGTAACAGGGTATCACGTCATGTACTCTGTGGGCATAACAGGTTGAGCAGATATGGCTCAGCAGGGGCCCCGGCACTTCTTTTCCTGCATGAGTCCCTTGATGGCTCTGACAGATACGCTGCTTCTACACTCACTGCCTTTAGTCTGAAAGGTTTTTTTCCATGGCATCAACTGCTGTGCCGAGTCAAGATAATCTGTCCTCTTGAGTTTGGAAATTAATGACCATTTCACTGTAAGAAAAAAGGACCCTGTAGTGTTTAATAATCTTTGCATAATTTAGATATTATTTTTTTCGGAGCAGCATTACCATCATTCAGATTCTGACAGTGAGACAGAAATATTTTGACTCTTGCCTCCTCTCCTGTGTTGCGATTATGGTATAGGTGGCTCCATACACAACAGCAGACATTGAGATTATTCAGTAATTTGTCCCATCAGCACACTGTTAGTTAATGAGTCCCAAAGAAAGAACATAAAAAACAAACAAACCATCAAACAAACCAAGTAGTTGCTTTTTCCTAACTTTAACAAATTCGGGAAGACTCAACTGAATCATCTAAATGAAGTCATTAACATCTGTAGCCATTAACATCTGTAGCCTCACTCTGATTTACATGCTCATGTGTATTCATCCAGGTCCAGGTCCAGGTCCAGGTCCAGGTCCAGGTCCATCCATTTGGGGAAAACATGAAAATAATACATGTTGTAGTTTCATGTGTTCCATTTTAGTCAGTGTAAAATGTCATTAGATTAAACATGCAGGCCAGCAATACAGACAAAAAGGCAAGCTATGTGTAGAGCTGTTGTTAACCCTCTGAAAGCCAGGCAAATTGTCTTGATTTCTTTCAAAAACATGGAGAAAAAGATAATTAGCAAATTAGTAAGAAATGACCTGAAAATAAGGCCTGAGAAACTCACAAAAAGTTACAAGAAAATGACCAGAAAATGACCAAAAGTTAAGTTGAACAACAACAATAACAACAACAACAGCAATAATAATTACCAAGAGCATATACAAAGAAGTAGTGGAAAATTACTAGAATAACTACTAAAATAAATAAATAAATAGATAAATAAAAAGAATTAAACTGAGTAAATTAAACAGTGAAGTAAAGTGAATTAAACACTGAATGAAAAAGAAAATTATAAAAAAGTTCCCACAAAAAATTAAAAATTAAAAGAAACACTGAAAAAGTGAAAGAATTGAATTTGGGGTTTCAAAGGGTTAATCCTTCCCTCCTAATCAAGCTGCCCAGTGGCCCCTGAGCACTTCCTCTGGCCCTTAAGAGGATCCCATGGGGGCTGCAGGAGAAGATGAATTTCATTTCATCATCATATTTATTCTCTCAAAGTTTGATTGAATTTCTTTCCAAAAGATCCCACCTAAGAAGATTGTGGTTGTCAGACATAACTTGGTTCTGGGGCACAAAGTGATCAAATCAACAGAAAAGTCCTCTATTTGTTGGTAGCCACTGAATGAGTCTGGGTGGGTTTTCAATGAATTTCTGTGAATTTATTTCTATATAATCTCTTGAACTGACATTTGAGATACATTTGTAGCTGGGTTTGTTTTATGGCTGCATCAATGTATCCCCTCAATCACAAAAACTGGCTCAGACATCCAAAAAAAAAAAAAGGGAAAAAAATACACAAAATTGTTTGAAATGAGGGTCTGCGATGTAATGCCTAATTGTCAGTCCATGATGTAAAAAGGTTTTACAGCCCCTGCCTTGCTCAAATGGTACATCAGCTTAGCAGTTGTTGAAAAAGTGTCACTTCATCTGCCATTATTCTTCCAGCTGATGTTGGAATTCAAACCACACAGCTGGTCACAAACCTGCATTAAAAACACATGTAGCTGTCAAGTTCTATCAGTTCTCCCACCAACAGCTCAATCAGTCACTTTGAGAGTGAAAACAACAGCTTCAGCTCAGTGTAACACTGATAAAGCCAGATGGCATTATACCTGGATAAAAGATTAAAGCACCACCGCTTGTGTGGTATTTGATAAAATTGGTTTTAAACTGATTTTGATTTTCATCCAAGCTTGCTCCGCTCTTTTTGTAGCTGAACGTTTTTTTCCTCTGCAAAGAGTTTGGTACCCTGAAGAATACTGTGACCTTCTGATGGATCTGTTCCCCTGAGCTCCAGCTGCATCTATGTAATGGATATTCACTTGTGGGTGGGCCCATGTGAAAGGAATGCTGATAACCTGACTGTCTGAGACACAAGGAAGAACAAGCTTTACCGTATATTGAAAATGCTTGTTCTTGTTCTGATAGATAACAGGCACAAAAGGCTGAATAATGCGTTTGAAGCCCCACCAGTGATGCTGAATTCAATATTTTAGGTGCCAAAGAAAAATCTTTTGTAAAGTGTCCTTGAGTGTTTTTGAAAGGCACTTATAAATAAAATATATTATTATTATTATTATTATTATTATTATTATTATTATTATTATTATTATTTTGGTGCGTAGCGGTATCTTTGTCCTATCTTGGTTGCAGACCAGGCCAAATTTTAAAGACAAATGCAAACTATTAAATATGTCGCCATAAAACCACACTGTTAAACAAACTGAGAATTATATTGAATGCTGGCTCCTAAAAACACCCACTAGTGATGATTTTTTTTAAGCAAAGCAACACAAAGCAAAGTGGTCATACTCGGTCTCCATGTTCTCTTAGGAGGTGGGGAGGTGTGGCTTGTTTGCAGTTTGTTTGCCGAGTCATTTGAACAAATTAACAGAGTTATTGTATGATGTACTTCACATCAACTTCAGTTACAATTGCTACCAGCCAAATGTCAAGTACACCTATAGAACAGGATGACGCATGCAGCAATGTGGGGATGAAATCAAATCATGTAGCAAACACAGCTGTTATTCTTTTTTATAACATTTACCTTTGCGCACCTCTCTCTCTCACACACATGTACACACATACACACACACGCACGCACGCGCGCGCGCGCGCACTCACACACACACAAGCAACACAAAATGAAGAGATTTCATGTCTTAAGGTGCCACCAAGGCTATAATGACATTTTATTTTCCTTAGACACTGAAAAAATGAAATCATACTGTGAAACTTATGGTTTAGTTCCACTTTGCCTGTGTGCATCCTTCCCCTGCCTTTCTTCACAATTTCCACACACATGGATTTTAAAAGAGTGCAATCCCGCTAACAGTTCAGTGAAAGAATGAATCACCCTGGCTTTTGGAAGTTGCTTAGGGGTGATTTCCATTCAGTGGCGCTAAAAACCCTATTTAGAGGGATTTTAATCAAGACAGTCTACCTGGGCTTGTGGAAGATGTCAGTTCTAATCGGTGCTCTCTAATCGGGCTCTGCAGAGCACTCTCTCATTGTCACTCTCATTTGCGACATGACCCAGCCCTCACCTCTCAACCCCTTCCCTCTGTACCTTTCTACAAGCATGATGACAAATGAAAAGAAGAGGCACTAAAATGCTCCCATGGTTTGCACCAGCAGCTACGGATAGATCCTTAAGGTGATGTCTAAGCCTCAATAAACATTTTGTGTTACTCTTTCCATTTGCTGCTCAAATAAAATGTCTGAAAGCAGTGCTCAGTAAGTGTAAAGTTTGGCAATATATTAATTAGATAAGCTATAGGGTTGTCTGTGTTTTATTGTTTCCTGTCACAATTCAGCATTTCCTCAACAAACAGTAGCAGTAGGTAATAAACTGTATCCAGTCCAGTCTGTGTGTGAAGTGGGGCTCAACCAATATGAGCTTATAAAGGCAGTGTTTTTGAAGTGAAGATGTCAATTTGTAATATTTTGAGCCGGAATTCTGTATTGGATTTGGACATTTTCATGCCAAAAAAATAGGGAGGAAGAGCCTCTGAAGATGCATTTGGATGACCATGAAATGAAAACTCATTATAAGAATAATTATAAAACATACTGCAGAATCCAGTTCATGTTAATGGGTCTTTATTGTCCCACCATGGAGGAAAATTGTGTCCAGTCCATAAAGGAAAATATGAAACATAAAAGACCAACAGACACAGCTTCACCATGGTCGTGTGCAAATTTGCATTAGAGTCCTGTGTTCAGCATTCTGATTGCGGTGGCAATGAATGAATCCCCCGCTCTCTTGCCCTTTGCGATGTCCAGATGGCAGCAGTTCACTCCAATCAAAACATCTCATTTGAATCGATTCAGGTTCAAGTGTCCCCACAGACCATGGGTTTTTCAAAGTTTTTCATTAGACTTGATTAAGACATGGACTTGGAAGTTGCTCCTGGGGACCTTCATATGAAAAGATAACTTGGTTTGTGTTGTGTTAAAGTGTTTCATTATTGTGCTTTATATGTTTAAAGTGGTGAGATTAAAACATACTGTTAAAGTAAACTTACAAACATTGAATGAACGTATGAATGAATGAATGAAAATAATGGTGCACTTTGTAAAATGGAGGATAGACTGAAGTGAGCATTGTTTAGACTGAACTGACAAAAAATGTGCAGTAAATACACAGTTGATCACTGACTCAGGCCAGTGACAAGAAACTGTGTGCTTATATCAGTGTTTTGTGTTTTAGTTGAGTCTCCTCTTTACTGGGTCCGATGATCTGATCCCTTTAGACTTAACCTTCAGTTTTCATGCTTATTCCACATTAATTGTTAGTCAAGTCTAAAAGGTCCTTACTTCAATGCACTAATTAAAATTATTTTTCATTTTTTCTGAGGGCCCCTGGAAGGCCTGCAAGGTGATGCTGGACCCCACTACCACATACAACCAATGTAGTGCTGATTAACTCCACAATAATATGTACTTAATCAAACTGAATTATATCCATCGTATCAGCTGGATCATAGACTGGGTCAGGTCTCAGTTTTGAAGGGATACTTAAATGTTTTGGGCACAATCGCCTTTTTCCAACTTCCCCAGACTGAGACAAGATGATGGATACCTTTTTTTTTTTTTTACACATCTGTATGTCCAGTGGTTCAGTTCCTATGGGTAGCATTTCATGTTAGCTTAGCTTAAAGACTTGAAGTTTATGGGAGTCGTTAGCCTGGTTCCGTCAAAGTGAAAAAAAAACCTTACAGCAAATTCGAAGCTATCTTATTTTCACAGTGTATCACATGGATTTGAAATATATGTCTTGGCTATTTTTTTTTATATTATTTTATTTTTTTTAAAAAAATGAGTCATTTCAGGAGAAGTGAGACGGTGGAACTGTAACCACCAAACACATGTATCCTTCCATCTATCGCAGTCATCTGCGCATCGCTGAAGGTGAAGGAAGATCCACCACAAATTAACTTCTCCCAAAACCACTCCTGTTCTGTTTTTAAAATTCCAAGATGTAGATTTCAAATGCACATGATACACTGTGTAAATAAGACAGCTTCAGTGTTCCTTTAAAAAAAGGCCACTGTCTCGCCCATATCGGTAAACGGACACAGCATATCGGTCTAATCCTGAGACAACCATCATTACATACAAATGAGAACAAATGAAGTTACGCATCTCTGACTCAAACTTGGCATCAAAATATCCCTTTGGCATCCCCAGCCAGGCTGAATGACTGTGCCACTCAGTGAAGTCACTCTGTCGTGTCTACTAGCAATGACGAAAAGGACGAAGCCCAGACGTGATCAATCACATTCAGACGGGGAATTACACAGGAGCTCCACTGACACCACTGACACTACTACACAAGAGAGAAACAGGAGAGAGGGACAGAGAGAGAGAGAGACAGAGAGAGAGAGAGTGAGACGGAGCCAGACAGAAAGAGGGAGGGTGTGGTCTTCATTCATCCATTCCTGTTGCCGCAGTCTTTAACTGGATTACGTATGACAAGAAACCCCTTGTGCCTGTAGAGGGAAAAGTGGGCAGCATGTTGAAGTATTCCAGTAACAGTAATTGACATCCATCAATCACATTTTTATGTTCGTCTGTTGTTCGTATCGATAAAACTCACTCAATTAGACTGAACGAGAAATATTTTGTGCTTGCTGATGCGTTTGGAGCCCTGTCACAGCAGGCTGAAATACTGGCTGCATACCAAGAAGATGTTGTTGTCATATCTTGTTAATGAACCAGTCAATACTGATGCTGTTACCTTAAAGCTTAACCAGAAAGTCAGTTTCTTGAAAAACTGTGTGGAAAGATCATTTTCACTTTCAATTTGAGTAAAATTGAACAAGTGAGAAGGTTTTCATCCAGTTGCAGCTTCATACCGTAGTGAGTGAAATCTGAACAGCTAATCTGGTTTGATGCCACACCTTAGTCATCTGAAAAAAATGTTTTTCTCTTTTCATAGAGCAGAAATATTTAAAGGCAAACATTGATTGTGTCCTTGGTGCCAAAGAGAGCAACACATCTGATATCTTAATTCATTAGCAACAAATTGCAAATGTTGCAGTTATCAATCTAGTTAAAATGACGCACATCACATGCATCAGGTTGACTCACTTTCACACTAATTACAAATTACGCAAGCCTGTTGCCCTTGCCTCTCAAGGACATCCAGTTCCATATCAGCTGAAGTACAGCTTAATCGTCTTTGTTCTTGCACCGCAGGATATGTATACGCTTCAGCTCATCCTTTTCTTTATGTATGCACAGGGCAGGATCCTCCTCTGGAGTATTCTACCTTGAATAGTGTGGAGATTTCTGTCAATATCTGATTAAGGACAGTGTTTGTCCCTGGCTCCAGTGTTGTTGTATGTCCAAGATTTTCTGTCAAGACCTCTTGTTTGCATTCAGTAAACAATGCCATTTCCTAAAGGCCACAAAATGAATGTGGTTTCCAGAGGAATCGTTGCACTGGCTCTTTTGTGTTATGCAACTTGTTCTCTTTCCCAGTTTCTAGACATGACACTTATTAGATTCACATGCATCATGTAACATACTCACCTTGCTCCTGCCAGCCACCATTGTAAGCGAGGACCAGCCCAGAGAGCAGCTGTCCTATATAACAGCTAGGGGGGAAGCAAAACTACATCAAAATTTTCAAAACTGGTAAACAATCCTTTCAATAAATATAAAATCAGTAACCTATACAGGTCATGAGTTTCAAATGATAAGGTTATATATCATGATGGAGTATGGTTGTGACATACTGTTTTTTAGCCAGATTTTATGAGGATTATTATATTTTAGCACTGACCATATTCTTGTTGGTTGTAGAGAAATTCATGTTCATTTCAAGGTTCATGTTTTAAAAGTTCAGTATTTTTTTTCCACTTTCTTTTTTACTGACAGTCAGTCATGGCTTGCATAAGATGAGCTCAGCAACTCAACTTTCAATTATATAGTGTCAACAGAAAATAGGGTTTCAGTAGTCAAATTCATTTTACAAGGTGAGGAAAAGTAAAAAAAATAAATGCTGTTCTTTTAGTGGGGGCCCTAGACATAAAGTCGGACATGTTGTTTAGAGCTGGCGCATTTCCCCCTGTATGTTGACACAAAAAGTTCATTTCCTGGTTGCATGATGAGAGCGAGCACTAGGTAGTTAAACAGGTCTCATAAAACAAGTAAGCTGCCTGTATTTACAGTTAAGTCAGTAGGCTGGGAGATGATTTCCCACCAGATCATGGGGGAATGAGGGGTGGAGTAGATTTATAAGTAATTCTATTACCCATAAAAATAATGTCATATTTTAGTGCTCAGCTACGGAAATTACCATGTCTGCTCATTCATTATATTTATCACTTGGTGGGTCATTATAATGGCCATAAGATCTGACCATATTGTGGATGGTCAGTGTCAGATTGTGCCCTGTGTATCTCCACACTGAGATTCAGAAATAAGACAAACAAACCTATCAGCTTAGTTTGTTTGACCTGTTTTAACTGTTCATTCATTTTAATTGTTCATAATTGCTCATTTGTGCTATCAAGCCAAGCAGAGTTTGAAAGCAACCTGTGCATTTCCCCCCCAAATGTCCAAGCACTTTTGATTTCCAACCAAAAGAAAGATGAAACACATGTTTTGTATGTATCAGTTAACATTCGAATCTTTGAAAGATGAGAACATGAGCCAAGATTGATATTAAATTATATCTTTTATCCTAGGAGTATTCAAACTTTTCTACGTTCTGAAACCAAAAGTTAATTCCCCCTGGACCCCCACTTCAAGTGATTTTGCTCTCGAGACCCTGATATGATATGTGATAATTATAAAATGATCTAGGCGTCATACTTGTCAAATAAATTCAAAGTGGTGAGAATAATACATAATATTAAAATAATTACCGCAGCGATGTCTAGTAAATTAACCCTTTGAAACATATTCACTTGAAACAAATTCTTTCAAAAACATGCAGAGGAAAAAAAAGATGACTGGCCAATTTGCAGAAATTACTGGAACATAAAACATAAATATTGAAGAAAGAAAACAAGAACACTATATTAACAATTATGATATATTTAATGGTCAGATCAGTAAAGCTGGATCAGGTTTCATCTATTTAAATGCTTTAGTAATCTATTCCTCATTTTGCTAGGGAAAACCCACACACCCCACTTTGTAAACCTTTGTCCTAAGCCAAACAATAACAATAAAAGCTCCTGGCATGATGCTTGTGTTTGCCTTCAAGCTGTTTAAACCAACAGTCATATGAGAGGCGGTAGATAGCAGCTGCATCCAGTTAGTGGCCACACTTCCAGTTAGCAGAGCAGGAAGTTCAGCAAGTTCAACAGAGGAATTAATGGCAATAATTGTTTATGTAAATTTAACCAGTGCGATCATTTCAGAGAAAGAGTGAAAAGGAGCAGGAGGCAAACTACAAATACGATGCTACCTTTGGAAGTCACATTCATCCTTTGGCCTTTAGGAAACACTTCCAAACTATCAGTCTGCCCCACATTACTATTCATCACATCGATAGGTTGGTGTTATGTTAAACATAACGTGGACTGTGATCTCGATGTGACCTCTGCTCTTTCACTAATGAAATGCTTTAGCATTCCACTGATGGATTGCTATTGCTGGCAATGATTTCTCCTGCCTGCATGGCTGTGATATGAAAAGGCTAAGCTGTTTCAATACTCCTCTCCCATAGTGGTTTAATAATACAAAACACTCTCACGCCTGTTTAGTCCTTTGAAATCCAGGAGTCATTTCACGTTTTTTTTCCTGGAATATTTTACCCATTTATCTTTTTATTTATCTTATTTTTCTTTTACTTTTCTTTTCCCTTTTCTAACTTTCTTGTATTTTTGATAGCTTTTATGTAAAAAATCAATCAATCAATCAATCAATCAATCAATCAATCAATCAATCAATCAATAAAGTAATCTGTGGGAGAATAATTTTCTTCATCTTCTTCTTCTGTTTTTTTTTTTTTTTTTATAAATTCATCACTATTTTCCCCAAGTGAATTTGCACAGGTTTCAAAGGGATAAGTTCTTTTTATTTTTTCCTAGTTTTCAGGCATTTTTTTTATAATGTACGTTGTTTTTTGTTGTAGTAGTATTATTTTTCTTTTTTTTTTCTTTTTTTTCTTTTTTACATTTTTTTTCTGATTTGTTAATCACCATCTTTTTCAAAGAAATCAAGAGATTTTTTTCAGGTTTCAAAAGATTATGACAAAACTGTATTCAGAATGAGTAGGGTAGGCATGGAAGGGCGAAAGGGAGTAATTTTGCCTAGAGCGCCAACATAGGTAGAGCCAGCACTGCATTCACCCCATAGTCTGGGTTAGTTGTAGCATAGCCTGGGGTTCAGTGTAACATTGTGAGTAAGTGCAATAGTTATGACAAAAACGTCAGATACTGAAAGCTATTTATTCAACAGTCTAGTGAAAACTGGTGGTGTGCATGTATGTGTGTGTGTGTCCTCCTGTCAATCCCCCTCTCCATTTCACCCTCACTTGTGAGCAATACTTGAACTTGAACTCCTCCACTTGATGCAGTAACTCACCGACCTTACTGCTTCACACTTGGCTGCAAACTGCCCCAGTGTGTGCTGAGGGTCACAGCTGGATGATGCCAGCAGAACCGCATCATCTGCAAAGAGCAGAGACGCACTCCAGAGGTCACCATCACTCTCCACACCCCGACTGCACCTTGAGATCCTGTTCATGGAAATTACAAACAGAAGTGGAGAGAAGAAACAGCCCTGGCAGAACCCATCACCATTCTCAATGTCAGCAACCAAATCTGTATTTTTCTGATATATCTTAAATGAAGAAAGCGGGACTGTACCATTTTCTTGACATGGGTGTTGAAGCCAAGGTGTGAGTCAAACAGCACACCTAGCTTTCTAGCCACAGGTATAACATCTATTGACTCTAGTCTGCCAAACTTATTGTGGACCACCTGAATAGAGTCTGGTGAGCCAAATAAAACAATCTCTAATTTACATGATAATGATAGTTTATGTAATTGTATTTATGTACCACGCAAATCCAGACCACAGTTATATTTATAGTCAGACACTGTGTACAGCAGAAATTCCATTCAAGGTGTAGTATAGCATACTGATCAAATATTCACACTCTCATATTGATGGCATGTATGGTTATAAAATACATAGAGGGAAATGAAGCATCATCCACTTGTATTTATAATACATCAACTGTACACAGTAGAAACCCCATTCTAATGTCCAAATGCTCAGTATGACATGTTGATCAAACCTGCATACTTTCATATTGATGACATGTATGGTTTATGAGTTCTGAAATGCATGGAAGTCAGTTAAACTCCACCCACTCCATATGTATTTATAAGTCAGCAACCATCAACCATGAAACAAATTTCAAAATTATGACAGTATTACATGCCTTTCAAACAGCCACATTCTCATAATGATGGCATTTATATTGTATGAGTTCCAAAATACAGGTTTTTAAATGCTCAGTATGACATGCTGATCAAACATGCACACTCTCATAATGTTAAACAAATGAATGCAAAACTAATCAGCTTATCAGCTCGATGCAATCACACATTTTCTTCAGGAAATGCTCCTTTTCTAGTGTGACTTAACCTTAGCCCTTACACCTATGTCTAAGTATTTAAAAAAAAATCAGTATGGTTACTTAATCACTTAAAATGTACAATCTTTAAGTTCCTATGTGCTCCAGAGCCTGAGTGTGTTCATTAAACAACGGCAGGATTGTGGATTTATATTTCTTGTCTCTCAGAGGAGCAATAGAGTCTAAGATAACTATACAAGTACTGTTAAAATTACCAGCGAGCTCTTCAGTGGTGGGAGGAGTTGTAAGAAAGGTGCTTTGGTGGTAAATTTGACCACCAAGGAAGTGAGATCTAAATGGGGTGCAAAACATGGAGGCAACGGCAGACAGTTAATATGTGTTGTAATTTTTATGCTACGTTCTATGTGTGCTGAGGAGTGACACATTGATAATTATTTCTTTTCTATTCTATTCTATTCTATTCTATTCTATTCTATTCTATTTAAAGAAATTACAAGGGCTTATTTCAGTCCTCATATTTTACACACAGCCAGTTATTCACAGAGATGCCTCCCAACCTGTGATCCATTGTATCCCAGTCCACATAATTTGATTCCCTCTCGCCTTTAAGAAAACATTATAAATTTGTGTTTGGCACCATCCCCATCATTTCATTGAATAAGCTACTGATGTTGATGGTGTTAATCATTGTTGCCACACAGGATGCCATCGTCCAAGCCATTTGGGCAAGCGTGAGTATTCATTACTTAATGCACAGTGTGTATCCTCATCATTTCCCACAGAAGCTAAATGACTCACTCGGTCTCCGAGGCAGGCTCTGCTATAATTTCTGATAATCGGGCTGCTTTTTATCCATTCCATCACGCTCTCCCATGTCATCACTCGGCCCGGGAGGCTTATTAGATTCAAACATTTACACCAATATTTTATATCACATGAGAATATAAGATCGTTGCAACAATTTCCTTTCACTTTCAAAGCTATGGTTTGAGGAAAAATAGATCACAATCCATTCCTTTTCCGTCTTTGCTTTGGCACAGATGCTATAATTTCAGCTGTTGATCTCCACTAAATTTATCAGAATTACAGCCTCAGTCGAGTGGTGCATTGTCTACCGCCTCTTAAAGTGCTTTTAAGACCCTCATTCTCCAGAACAGGGTAATTGCAGTGATGAGAAAACATGAATCCCCTGCTATTTTATGGTCCTTTTGAATACAAAATGATTTGTCCATCTTTTAAAGTGAAACCTCAACTACATAAGTAATACATACATAATATGAACCAGCAGTCAAATCATTAGCAATCCTTCAGTTGTTTTTTTTTGGACTTTTGTTATTGACACTTGCGAACTGGCAAAATAATTTCTTGAAAGGTATGGCACAAACCATCAAATAAATTAGGAAGATTGCATTAATATAAAATATAACCTTTTGGAAAAGGTAAAATTAATAATCACTGAGCTAAATTGTTGTTTTTGGCTTTTTGGTTATCTGCTTTATAAAAACAATTTAATGTATTTGATGTTTTTCATGCTATCTAATTTCATGAAATATTTCTTTGATACACAGTATTTTATTTTGCTGCTGCAATAGCCCATTTCACCATGAGGATCAATAAAACGTCACCTAATCTTCTCTAATTATTTAATTAGACAGGCGCAGGCAGAGGTTATGGAACTAGTGATGCGGTAAGCCTGCTACAGCAACCAGTTTACAAAGATGTGGTCTTTTCCAGCAGGCTGCAGGGGAATTCAAACAGGCGAATGGGGTTTTAGCCTTAGGATGGCGCTAGGCAAAAGGTCATGAGTTCATCATTCTTGGCTGGCATGAGTGTGCTCACCAAATGTCATGGCAATCTGTGCAACAACTATGAGATATGAAATTTGAAATTTTATTTTGGCTTTAGAGCGACACTAGAAGAAAGGTGATGGTGACACCAAAAATGATGTGGTTCATTCTTTTGGAAGCACGAGTCCGATCTGTCCACTTACTCCACTATATTTAGAGATATATACAGGGAGAAGGAACAGACAGAGATTCTTCTTTCCTTATAAAATATATTGGTACCCCACAAATTAATTTTCATGACACTTATGTGCAAACTTGATATTTTGGACCTAAGGTTGGCCATGCGGAAAGGGCATGAGGTCACCAAAATTGACAGGGTGCATCCTCTGGGGAGCATGGATGAATCCCTAATGTCATGGCAATCCAAACAATAGTTTCTGAGATACACTGCCAGTTGAACGGATGGATGGATGTATGGACAGAGCAACCACACTCTCTGCTAGTGGGGCAGAAAAAACACAACATGTTAAATCGTAGTAGCCCTTTTATACACTGCCTGGCCAAAAAAAAAGTCGCCACCAAAAAAAAAGGTCACACACTCTAACATTTCGTTGGACCACCTTTAGATTTGATTATGACACGCATTTGCTGTGGCATTGTTTTGTTAAGCTTCTGCAATGTCACAAGATTTATTTCCATCCAGTGTTGTATTAATTTTTCACCAAGATCTTGTATTGATGATGGGAGAGTCGGACCACTGCGTAAAGCCTTCTCCAGCACATCCCAAAGATTCTCAATAGGGTTAAGGTCTGGACTCTGTGGTGGCCAATCCATGTGTGAAAATGATGTCTCATGCTCCCTGAACCACTCTTTAACAATTTGAGCCCGATGAATCCTGGCATTGTCATCTTGGAATATGCCCGTGCCATCAGGGAAGAAAAAATCCATTGATGGAATAACCTGGTCATTCATTATATTCAGGTAGTCAGCTGACCTCATTCATAGCACTGCCCCCACAGGCTTGTACAGTAGGCACTAGGCATAATGGGTGCATCATTTCATCTGCCTCTCTTCTTACCCTGATACGCCCATCACTCTAGAACAAGGTAAATCTGGACTCATCAGACCACATGACAATATTGATGATATTAATGCATTGGACAGTTTTTAACCCAATTTTAGTAGTTTCTGCAATCTCCTTAGATGTTTTCTCTGCTTGATGCATGC
>OMLB01018549.1:15765-25793 GCA_900302555.1 Myripristis jacobus | reverse complement strand
CCATTAACGCCCTGGGAGGAGATAGATTTTGTGCAAAGCGAAAATTTGGGCCAAAACGTGATTTTCAAACGCAAATTGCGGACTTCCTGTTGGTTTTAGGTGGGGGGCGCCAGCACGAAAGTTGTCGGGCTTGATGAGATCTACGTTTCGGCGCTGGTTTGGTCTTTCTACGACATTCCTGTAGGCGCCTGGGTCAGGTTTTGCGTCCCTAGGTGGCGCTAGCGAGCCCATTTTTGCACTTAGGGGGTTCGATTTTTGATTTTCTCGAATTTTTCACCAGACCTGATGTACGTGCCGAATTTGGTGAGTTTTTGAGCATGTTTAGGGGGTCAAATTAAGGCCGAATGACACGTATGTATAATAAGAAGAAGAAGAAGAAGAAGAAGAAAGAAACACTACAAATACAATAGGGCTTCGCACTGGGACAGTGCTCGGGCCCTAAAAAAAGATATTTAATTTTGTCAAAAAATGGGTACTGGGACTACAGGGAGAGATGGAAACACAGTATTGTAGATTATGGGAGCAATGAGCAATTAATGAGAATTTTTCACCACCACGTGCAGTCATCTCACACCCAGGTAACTATACAACCTAATACTCTAACCAAAGTTCAATTTTGCTCAAAGGGCTCTACATAAACTTTAACTTAAAGAGAGTGATGACATATCCTGCTGCAGTGTCATTGGCCAATATGACAAATTGGTTCGTTGTAAATACTAACATGGCTGAAAATGATCAGACCATTCCAGACAGTCGCAGACCGTACTGCAAGATCAGAACATGACGTGCTCACCTTCTCACTAGCAATGACATGCCGTTTTTCCTCCACGTGACCATTTGTCTCGGGCCATCTGGGATGGCTAAATCATCTGTGATATCATATGGCGTTTGTCTGGACCTACGTGAATCCGGGACTTCTCAAAACAATTTTAATGAAGTACAAATGTGACTATTTTGCAATGGAAACATTTGAAAAACATGAAATGTCCATAGTTCTGTATGACCAAGCTGATTTCTCACTTGGAAAATGGCACATCAAGTAATCATGACATTATTAGCATTTCGATACTTTTACAGGACCTGAAGACACTCTGAGTATATTGCCAAACTCTCTGGTAGTCAACACATCAATGCTGCACTAGGCAAATTCACATGTTGGCACCTCCAGATGGCAGATGGCATTTTGAAAATTCCACTACCCAGAAATGCTGTAAGGTGATGTCAAAAACTAAATGTGACGAGCTTCAGCTATCACTGGCAATCAAGCTTTCTCTGTGGATAAAGCACTTTTGGATTTGATTCTTAAAAGAGTAACTAAACCTCCAAACCACTTTTTCAGATGAAAATCAATGTATATGGGGATTCAGTAGTGTTATTGATGGAATCAGGTCCCAATCTTGACATTTTAATGCAAAGTATATGGGTTCTATATTTTACTTGGCTAACAAGGTAAACCGTGTAACATGGAAGCAGATTGTTTGGGGATGATGAGCCAGGCACTGGTGCTAACCTAAAGGCTAGGCTAATGGAGAAATGCAGGAGATAAGCCATCTACTCCCCTGGTCATGATGTGGAATGTGAACTGGCTGGCCAAAAAGACCAACGAGTGAGCGGCACTGATCAGAGGACCGACTGGGACAGCAGTCTGAGTCTTGTTGACATTATCTTAGCACGACACCTGCAACACTAGTCCCGATGCTAACATGAAAATCCCTGGATTCGCCACCATGAAAGCTGACAGGGACACTACACTATGTGGCTACAGCAAAGGTGCAGGACTTAAGACTACATCAGTGGGTGTAACCCAGGGCAAGTGACAGTTAAGGAGATGAGAGCATTATCCATCACTAGAGGAAGCCATGGCAACAGGAAAGGAGTACACACACAAGAAGGATGAAATAACAAAAGGTGTCTAAGCCTTGGTATAATGTTTTGGCTTGCCATGCTTTGTCAATGCTATGTCTGCGTGATCACATTAAAACGACTCCGTATCCGCCCATCCAGACAACTATGGAACCCCGGAGTTTTAAAACTTATAGCTGTCGCCTGCACATCCCACAAGCTCCATCTGTCTTGAATACACCGGTGCTATGTGGACACTCAGCCCAAATGTAAGTTAACCAAAATGTATCAGCACAGAAGTGTGGGGGTAGCAACAGCTAGGGGAGCAGGCATGGGGGAATGATAGGGCGCCCCATGCCTGCTGATAATGTTACTTTTTTCACCTTCTAGAGGCAATCTTTCAATTTCCAGGCACCTCAGCCAAAACTCTTCTGTTACTCTTTAAATAAGTTTTTAATTGCCACCTCCTGTCCACCAAGAAGATTTTCTTAAAGTGCCCATACCTAACAGCAGAATTTAATATGGACAAATAGACTTGATTTGTTCAGGGGGAATGGGACACTTGTTTATTGTAACTGCCTTAAGTGATTTACGCTGGCAATAGGGGTTTACCTTTACAAAAAAAAAATCCAACATAAACCAAAACAGTGTATTTTGTTGCTAGTCAGTTTTAGAAATAACATTCTTCCAATAACTCTCTCTGCTTTTTGCCAAAAGTCAAATAAAAGTCATTTAGTTTATTTATTGTGTTTGGTGTTTAGTTTCTTCAAAACTAAATGATATGGAGAAAGGCATGGGGAGAAACATTTTTCCCACTTCACATGGCTCTCTGACCTGGCTGGCTCAGCTCTAATGAATGCCATTACCAATTCTTATCATCTTTTCCTCTCCACCTCCTTACCCTCCTCCCTATTCCTTTTTCAACATGGATAGATGAGTCTCAGTCTGTCATTCTCTGTCAGTGTCATCATCCCTGTCCAGCCACCCCCACCCATCCCCAACACCCACTCTGTATATCTGTCTCTTTTCATGCTGTCTCTCTCTCTCTCACTCTCTTCAGGACAAGCTGTACTGTATATGAGCTCCCTTGATGGTGGGCCACTGGCTAAACAAAGTGATATTAAAAAAAAAGCCATTCTGGCGGTGGCAAACGGAAAATGAATAATACTATCTTTCTGGTCAGCTTGAAAGTACACAGTATGAAATAACACTACACAATGAAACAGAACATGACCAAGTTTGTATATAAAGGCCAACATAGAAAATGTACATCAGCTACAGTACTTATAGTCATATATTTACCAGCAGTACAGATGATTATCTGGTAAAGGATTTGCACAGGGACTGGTGTCCACTGCTAGCTGTGCCCCACTCATACTGGCTTTATCAGGGACTCCTTCCCTCCCTCATCTACCCCGCTGACTAGAGTTGAGTTGACCCTAACCCTAATGCTTCAGCTCACCAAGACATTTTGGACAATTCTCTGCTTCCAGCTTTGTGGGAACAGTTTGGGGAAGGCTCTATTCTGTCCCAGCATGATGTTGCCAAAGTGCACCATAAAGGCATGGCTGGCTGAGTTGGGTGTGGAAGAACCTGACTGGCCCACACAGAACCCACAGAACCCCATCCAACACCTTTGGGATCAACTAGAACAGAGATTGCGAGCAGGGCCCTCTGGTCCAACATCAGTGTCTGACCTCACAAATGATCTTCTGGATGAACGGGAAAAAATTCCAACAGAAATACATCTTGTAGAAGCCTTCCCAGTAGCATTGCCAGAAGAGTGGAACCTCTATAGACAGATAGCTAGATAGATCTATGTAAATGCATCAGCACGTGACTGATTTGAGGGCAAAGTGTAAAATTTACACAAGTAAACACAATATTGAACTTCGACGTTGCACACCTCCTGAAAATGCACTTTAGTGACAAACATGTCTCAATAGTCCACTGAGCAGCAGAAAATAAGTACAGAGGAATACATGCATGGTGCATTCCAGAATAGATCTACAAGACTGAGTGGTTCACATAAGGACTGGCTCTGGCTCTGTGATGGTGTGGGGAGCAATTTCCTGGCATGGTTTTGCGTCACTGGACCACTTTTTGGGCAAGGTGCATAAAAGTCAATGAGTGCACCATGAGTGATCATGCTCATACTACACATTAGACATGTAAACATACCAATACGATTCAAAATTTTCAAAATATTAACATTCAGTACACTTATGGAACTTTCTTGTCCAAAGAGTTGCACTCCCTAACCTTCATCTGAACCACAGCCCTAACCATAATCAAACACTGGGAGGCAGTGCTGCCTGACAGTCAACAGCGGATGCAAAACATACCAGACTGTTGCTGCGGTGCGTATTCCTCAATGACACTTTTTCCAGGATGATAGAAAACAAAAACTAAACAAAAATGAACCTTTGTTAACCAAACGTATGATGAAATATCATATTTTCGTCAACAAATTAAAAAAGAGACGAAAATGCAAGAATCTGATGAATAACAACACAAGTGACCTGGAGAGGATCAGATATATGACCAAACCTTGCTTTTGATATTAAGTAGCCAAACAAAAATACAATGAGCTATAATGAGGAATGTAGATCAGTCTATTCATAAAGGTTACTAACAAATAATTTATTCAGGAATTTGGAGGAAAAAAGCAAAAATTTAATCAGTAGAATCAGAATAAAACTTCGAATAAAACACTTAAGTTTTTGTTGACATGCATTGAATAAACTAAATCAAAATTGGCTATCAACATTACACATCAAACACACACACAAACACACACATATGAACACACACATCCTTGCAGTGAAGAGACAGAGAGGCGGCCAGAACATCCAACAGTCAATGGAATGCCATTAGTGTCTAAATGTGAGGATATACAGGTTAATATGAGCATGCCACAACAAGCAGATTTGAATTTGTCTTAGTTGAGCTATGGGCTTACCCCAGTTAATGCAAACAGGACATGGCATTAACATGCATAAATAAATAGATAAATAGAATACTTACATATTATGAACATAAACAGAATAATATGCATATCAGCACACTCTGTGTTTCTTTAAAAGAAGCTTTTTACATGTTATGAAATGTTACTTATTATCAGGTCCTGCCCCCACAGACTGCATCAACTTCCAAACTAACCCAGCGGTACTGTTCATGTGTTGACATTTTTGTCTCCTGACTTCAGCTGAGTGGTTGCTGGGGTAACACCTGTACATTTTGCAGGCACACAGTTCACGGATCAGAAACAAAATGCTCAAATCACAACACTCGCCTGTAGTTCTACAATTGCTGTGGGCAAAAAAAAAAAAAAAAAAAAAATTCAAACAAAGCCACATGATTCTTTGCCTGGAAGAGGTTAACCCTCCTGTTATGTTCACATTTTTGAACATCTTTTATGTTTGGGGTCAATTTGACCCCTGCAGTTTAAACTTCCACAAAATTATTATAACTAAAATTGTTATCAAAGTTTATGTGTCAGGTACTTTATATTTCTTTATATTTCTTTGATTACCTAAATAGCCCTTTAAATAAAACATAACTCCCCCCACCCCCACTTATACATCCAGTATTCCTATTACGCCACAATGGAAAAATATGCAAATCACCATAAAATCTCACTGATTGATCTGAAATTGGAAAGAAATATTAATTTTTGGTGTTTTGTTATTTATAACCAATGCATTACAAAGTGTGAACAGGACATTGAAAACATATCGTCATGTCAATTTCATCTTTACCTGATAGTGCCCATTACATTAGGAACACTCATGAAATATGAAGCAAAAAAAATGATGTTAATCATTCATTTAGAGACGTTAAACACTGGCTGGGGTCAAATTGACCCCAAACATAATAGGAGGGTTAAAAATGTACTCAATAACCCAAATACAGCCAAAATACACCAAATGTACGAACCCAAAGACACATTGAACTTAAATACAGGCCTTCTCACTGTTTATGTGTAATTTAATCAAGTGGCAGCGTTGACACTGAGTGATTTGAAGTTAATTCACTTTTTGACTGTTGCTAATGTAGTGTTCAAATGTGCGGAAATGACATTCAAGACGACTTGATTTAATAATAATCAATACAATTCTAGTTATTTCTCCACCTTATTTTAGTGTTTATACTCTGTTTTACCCTGTTAATCTTGCTTCTCCCCAGTCCCCCACCCATTGCCAACACACACACACTTCTTGTTCACACTGCACACACAACCCGCGGTTCGGTTTTCACCACAGCAGGTGAGCTGTGTTTGGGGGCAGTTTGTTGTTTGTGACACACTGAAACAGTCAAAACCAACATCTGATAAAGGAATCCAATTTTGATATCCAGCTCTACTAATAACATGATTAAGACTGTGTCTGAGCAGATAAAACTGCTGCTCACATGTTGATGGTGACCACAAATGGGACGGGGGTGATGACGCTGATGGAAAACCCTGAAATGGGTCAAATTATTCTTGGGCGGCTGTTAATATACCTGGGCAGTGTGGAAAACACTGAACTCATTCCTGGTCAGAGGCTGACGCTGCTCTGGCTTTCAGCCTTTCAGCTTTTTCTGCCCTTGAATGTGAATCTTACCCTCTGTTTTTCACCACCAGTGTTTTTATCGTTTACCACCGATGTTTCCACTCTCTCTCTCTCTCTCTCTCTCTCCCTCTCTTTGTCTTTTCATCTGTAGCCTTATTCCTTGTTTTTTACTTGGTTTGGACATTCCTTCCTTGCAGCTGTTTTGTGTCTGTTCAAATGAGGACAAACCACCTCCCCGGGTCTGCTGGGTGACTGAGTGCCATCACTAACATTGCTGCTGTTTCTGGATACACACTGACTCCCTTATTCTTTCTTTCATCCTCACTGCAGAACCCTGTCTGCTTTCCCAGCTGCTGCCACGCTAACAGCGGTCTCTCCTTTCTCTCATTTGCTCTCCCTTCTCACTCTATGTATTCACCCTTCTCTCACTGTCTGCATGTGCTTTACTCGGGAATTTGAGCGACCCTGGAGCCGGGGGGGGAACCAGAGGTCCCGCTGCTGGAAGGAAGCAGGTAAGATGCCCAAAGAAACACTCTGGAGATTTCTAATCTGAAAAGTCAAAGGAGAATGATAAAGATGCTGTTTTCTGGACAATTTCTTCAGTGAAGAATTGCTTTGGTGTGAGTGAAGGGGATGTTATCCTTCAGAGAGGTATTGGAGCGCTTGTTAGGAGAGGATTGGAGGAGGTAGACTACTAACGGATTTGGGCCAATGAACAATAGATGAATAACAAATGTAGGACACACATACAAAGATGATACTGCCCGAGGGAGGAAGAAAACGGAGCTGTGAGGGAGGAGGAAAGAAAAGACAACTAAGGACAGTTTTTTTCCCCTTTCTCCCTTAATTCATGTTTTATGCATTCCAAATAGGCTTCCGTGACTTCAGTGAGTCTGAGCTACCTTTTTATTTGGATTTGAAGGACTAGGTGTTTTACACAGAAATTGCACCCATACGCTTATTGATGGTGTACTGCAATTCAGTTTCAAATAATAATAACTGCGGACAGACATGTTTACATGTCATGGGGGCTTCAATAGGCCAAAACAGTACATTCAAATACTGCAGCACACAATAATCTGCCACTCAACCTTTGCATCTCCCAAAAGTCAGTTTTTCAGAAATTACTCAACACAACATTACCTGCAGTTTGCCAGCCATTCAGTGTAAATTGTGGCCTGAATAAGTTGTTATTTGGCTGACTAAACACAAAAAGGTGTGGATGTATTGATGCCAGAGTATGGGACATAAACTATTTGAACATTTACAATTTTGAAAGGAAAATGTGACAGAAGACGGTGAATTATTAGTACAATCTGAATGCATGCAATGGCAAGCAATGAATATTATGTATATATATATAGATAGATAGATAGATAGATAGATAGATAAATAGATTCTTTAATTCTATAAAACAAAACAACACGTAGGGATGGGCAGCTTCGCTGTAAGGAGGGATGGTTGCCACTGCCATCTCACTATCCCAGATCAATCACTATTGACAGCCTCTTAGCAACACTGTTGTGTAACATGAGAGATGCTGGCAGGACCTTTCAGTCGCCCAAACAACAGCCTGACAGCAGCTGCCTGTTTACCAAATGAGCCTTTCATTTACAAGATTTTAGTTTGCAGCAAACTAACAAAGATCTTCAGGGAAAATCTATCAGAGTAAAAGTACACATTTTATTCTTAAAATACGTGTTAGAAAATATAACAAAGTCAAAGCAAAAGTTGTCAGAATATACATACTCACATACAGAACAAATACACACACACACACACACACACACACACACACAAATACAATACAAAGTACTTTCACTTTGTTACTTCACAACTCTGACCAAAACTGGTGAACTAGAGCTTTGAGAAGTTATTGCCAGGAAATTAATTACAATACTTACATGATTTGAATATGAAATTATTTCCCTGGTAAAGTAATTGGTAAAATGACACTTAAACAAATGCCAGTTTCATATGTGGCCAGAAGGATATCATGAAACAATAACAAAATATTAAGCTATAAATAATGATATTAAACATCAACATTATTTATAGAGAGTATGATACCTCCTTTGCTGTAGACCTTTTGAATTTCTTTTAACCCAGCAGGCTCTCTGTAGTGAATAATGAATGAGGAATAAAATAGTGTATTCACAGTGAGATAGCTGTTGAATATTAACAAGCTATACATATGTTGAGGATTTAAAAATGTGAAATAGGCTGAGGATTTTAGTATTAAATGGTTACTGACTGCGTGCACCGTTGCATCAAACAGATGTCAGTCCAGTGAGGTGAAACAAAAAATTCAAATGGAGCTCTGATGGGCCAAAAGAAGGCTGCTCACATATTTTACATGGCTGCATAACTTAAAACAGCCTTTGAAGCGATCTTGGCAGTGTATATTTTTTGATTCACGAGTGGGACACAAGACAAAATAACTGCCTCAGTGGTTCCCACAGAGAAGGCTTCTGTTTGCCCTGCTGTGGTGTGGGCTGCATGTTCCTGCAATTTTTTAGGTCCATTGAAGAATAGGTAAATCCTAATTAATACAAAACCATAGTGAGTCATCAGATTCAGCCTGTTCTTATTCCCAGGTCATCAAATATTGCAGCTTTTTCCCGCCCCTATTGCATCTGATACTGACAGCTACAGGCACCCTTTGGTGTCTGATAGGGATGAAAAAAGCACCCATTGGAAGCAAAAGGCACCCTCTGGCATGAGTATGACACGTGGGGGATACTGGCATTGTAGACAGAGCAAGAAACTCTGTGCAGGGAGGTGGTCACTGTGGATGGCAGGCCTGTAAGCCAGAAGACCTTCACACACAAAATTTCCCATCTCTAGCGAGACCTGTCATGTGAGACTGAGACCGTGTCCAGTTTCCATCTTTATGCCTATAAAACTAACCTTTCCCTTACCTTAATCAAATGGTTTAGTTGTCTAAGCATAACCTTTCCCTATCCTTAACCAAGTGCTTTTGTTGCCTAAACCTAACCATGTGACACTGACAAGTGATTACAGTCTGATGCATCTCATCTTGAGGCTGAAGGGTGCCTTTGGTGTCGATATCAGAAGCAAAAGGCTTGTGACAAAGCTGCAGTGTTTGACAACCTGGCAATGAGAATGTGTTGCTACCCTGATTGGGTTGGTGGTAGCTTAGAGGACAACATCCTATCAAGGGCTGCGTGGTCACTGAATGGCTTGGTGTGCAGGAAAACAAGAACCACAGTTCCATCAGCCCTGTTTATGTGCAATTTGCTGTATTGGTAAAAAAAAAAAAAAAAAAAATGGAACCTGTAAATGTCAAACAAAATATCAAAAATGCAATGAAAGGTTTCCCTGCTTGCTTGAAGAAATGTACAAATGCAGTATAATTTGTGTAGTGCAGTTTGATTTGCTATGAAAATGCATTTGCCGAATAAAAACAGTTCATATGTATCAGATTTAATCACATCACCAGTCATGTCATGGTGAATGGCGGTATCGTCAACAGGTATCGTCAGACAAGAAAAACTGCAGCATATGGCCAGATGGTGGTGCTATAACAACTAATTCAGCTTTTTTGCCTCTCCTCATACATAAGCCATGCCCATCTCCATCAAACGGGATTGTCTGCCATTTTGAGAT